>BGPR01015688.1:0-36192 GCA_013235015.1 Araneus ventricosus | reverse complement strand
TACTAAATATTTATATGTAACGATTTTAGAGAAACTATAGTAAAAAATTAGTGGCGTCACCTACATTCAGGAAATTGAATTATTTCAAACGAACTAGAATATACTAACTAAAATTGTAAACTTAATCTTAGCAGTAAAATTCTTAGAAACACATCTGTAATAGAGAAAAATGATTTTTTTACCCTAATAGATATATTTTTTTATTCTAAGTAACTTAAGTATTTAGCATCAATACATGAAAATAAAAATGTTTTCGGGATTCCAAACAATATAGCACTCTTAAAAAAATATGCAATGTTTTTAATTATATTATTATTATCTGTAAATAGTCTATTATTTCTATAATTATATAGTTAATTACTGAGTTTCTAAAAATAGACTTGCTAAGATTACTATTCCAGGAAGGAAATCTATTAATATCAAGTCAAATGCATTTGTTTTATCATATATATCAGTCTTATCTAAAGTTTTTAATTCTAAATCAAGAAATTCTGCTGTTAACTCATTATTATTAATCTTAATTAATTTTAAATAATCAGGATAAGTATTCATTTGTAGCTTATGTCCTAGATGTTTATTAAATACAAAAAGATCATCAAAAAATGTAAACATTAAATAAGAATTGTTAGAAATGAAGTCCTTCTCATAAAAATGTAGATATAAATTAGCCAAAATATTTCTAGCTGTTATTCCCTGTGGCAGTGTCTTAATCTGATGGAAGAGTTTATTATTAAAAATAATAAAGTTTTCTTTGAATACTAAATTAACAAGAGTTTTGTATTTATGCATAGTTAAATTCTTATTTAATCCAAAATCTTTATACATCTCCATAAGAGTGTAGACCAATTCTTCTAAATCTATACTGTTTGGGCCTGTGCTGCAAAGATTTGTGTTTAACTGTAACCCCCACGCCAGTTTGGCGGTTATTCTGTAAGAATGTTTGTTTCTGTCTGATTGACTTCAGCCATTCGTTCGTGTTGGTCGGATGTCTCTATTCTGGAGAATCATCTTAAATAAATCACTAACAATTATGGAATTCGTCTAAATCAATTATCGTATTGTAATTACAGTCCATTAATCAAACGGACCAAACATATATTAAAAAGATCTTGGAAATTATAGGTTTGTATATTGAAGACATCAACATCTCTAATTGCACTAACTATTTCAATACTATTATTAATAATTATCGTATTATTTCGTTCTCTCAAATTATCTAAAGTTTCCTGAAGGTATTTTTGAAGTAATTTTCTTGATTTAGTAATATAAGTATTGCAGCCATTAGGTACACTCCTAAATTTAACAGGACTCTTGTGGAATTTAAAGTAAGAAAAATATGAGGATATTTTAATTTTGCACTTTGAATACCAAGTTTTTAATGCAATGCATTATTTTGATGGAAATTTCTCTTTTACTCTGTCTCGACTCAATATAATTCCAATTATTATATATGTGTTCACTAAGTAATTTCATATAATAGTATCTACAAATAATTGGAAAAATTACTGGGCACTTTGTCAATATAAACAATTACGAAATCTTTTTGAAGTTCTTGAATTTGTTTTTTGATATTTATAAATCTAATCTAATTATGAGTTTTAAAGTTAAATTTAAAAAAGTTCATATAAAGATTTTTGCTTATAGTCACTGAAAGCTTCTATTGGCAAATTTTATTTAATTGCCATCTTTAAAATAAATTTTTCAAAATCTTTTCTCATTTGCATTTTAATACTGCCATTGCTGTTTGAAATTAGCATACGATGTTTTTTACCTTTCTTCATCAAGTCTCTTAATTTATCATCCCTAACAATATTTAAATCTCTCGTAATTATATGCCCATGTTAATCATTTATGAAATTGTTATATTCTTGACAGTTGCAATCTTCAATAACATTATTTTCTTTAATTTGATTATAATTAAAAATCATTCTACCTAATTGTTTATATATATCCTAACGGGAATTGTTTCTTAATCCGCCTTGCAACTCAGAAGTAAAAACTGGAAATATTTCGAGCCTTTCGGACAGAAATAATGTTAATTCGATGGATATTTCGAGATACTTTTCGATCCGGTAAATATATCTGGAGAGATGAGAAATATTTCAGTCATAGAAACATTGTTAAATGCGTATAAGACCCGCGGATTGTAAAACATTTTAGATTTCCACAATTTAAGAATTTCAGTGAATTCTTTTTTATGATTATACTTCGAAATTTTGTTGAGAATTAAACTATTAAAAACAATTGGATCATTGACTGAAAGAATAATATATGTTTTATATATTAATTTTTAATTATTTCCGCTCATGAAATGATTAATTATACATTTTGTTAAATTATTGTACAATTAAAATTAAGTCTCTGTATGCCAATTTTAAAAATCGGTCTAGCTGCTATGATATCTGAAACAGTGCGCACTGCTCTCTCTCTCTCTCTATATATATATATATAAAACATTTTAAATTATGAAATAAATCAAGTTACTATAAAATAATAATTTTTAATTGGTAATCAATAATTACTTGCCATTGAGCATTTTGATAGAAAGTAAAATATGTCAGATTCATGGAAATATTTTAAGTTTCATACCAAAAATTATTTCTGTTCTGTTTATAACCATGTTACTTTTTTTATGAATGAACCTGCTACAACTGTGTCCAAGAGGCAAGTGGATGTAGGTTGTGCTTTATATAAATGGCTGCATACTGCACAGTATCAGTAGTGAGTGAGACCATTGAGTCTTTAGTTCACCAATACATACATATTATTATTGCCTTTTCTCTTCTCTAAAGGAGAGAAATTTGACCTACACTTCAAGAAAAGCGGATGTTATTTGCATTTCAGGGATTCATCATTACCACCTACCTCTAAGGGGAGTTAGAACTCTAAGTCTGTTAACCCTAACCCTATTACTTCGATGTTCTTTTCCACAAAATCTGTTATAGATTCATGATTTAAATTTTTTATACAAGTAAACAACAGCTTTCTCATTATACTGAAATGGTTTTTAAAAAATTCAAAAATTTATTTTTCACAAATTTTTTTGTGTCAAAACAAAAAATGTGAAATTCGCCATTTTGATGTACCTTTGCTCAAAATCTGTTAAAGATACATCTTTGAAACTTTTTATACAAGTACAGTACTCCTTTTTATTAGTCTGAAATGAGCGTTTTTAAAGAATCTCAAAAATTTATATTTTACAATTTTTTTTGTGTCAAAATAGGATAAATTTCACTATGTCTAAATAAATATTTTGTATATTTGTAAAAAATTAAAAATTAACCGAAAGCTCATTTCAGTAAAATGAGAAGGTGTACTTCACTTCTATAGAAATTTTAAATACATAGATTTTGAGAAAAGGTACATTCGAAGTGGCCAATTTATCATTTTTGGACTTAGGGTTCCAATTCCCTTTAAACTCGTAGTTTACCGTCTATCATAATTTTTTACGACTGAAATATTTGATAGTAAATAAAATCCAACTTAAAATTTCAAGGTGTTGATCTGAAACTCTGACATCAAGCCTATTTTTTAAAAATGCTGCTGTTATATGAAAATAGATTCATATCAGATTTCATACAAGATGCTTCAAAGCTCTTAGTAGGCA
The DNA here is from genome assembly GCA_013235015.1 of Araneus ventricosus. Lineage (NCBI taxonomy): Eukaryota > Metazoa > Arthropoda > Arachnida > Araneae > Araneidae > Araneus > Araneus ventricosus. The sequence goes on along the minus strand of BGPR01015688.1, from coordinate 32,585 downwards.
GTGTCAGGAGTTATAGAACACACCTAGATAAGCAAAAAAATCACAAAACAATGTATAGTTGGATAGAAAAGCTTCAAAGCAGTGCTGAAGGTTTCCTAGTGAGCCTAATATGAAGGTTGTCATACAAGTCGTCGTCATTTCCACAGTTAATTGCAACATAGATGGCTATTTTCTCAAAATCAGATACGGCGTTTATGTATTATATGCTGATTGCTGCTGATGCAAGGTAAGGGCAAAAATGTACCACGAGGACTGTCGGATCAAAAACATTAAATGTTCTAAACGATGACATCATATCTCCATTATACAGGTTCGCGTTTCAATCAAATAAGGGAAAAATGTGTATGCAATGAGTGAGAATGTTGATCAAGGAAGAAAATTTAATGACGGTCAGAAATAGAGAGAAAAATAGATATTCAGGACAGTCGCATCAAGTAGCCATCTCGGTCATCCTTCTTTCAGGTCTAAAATTTTCTTTTAGGCTCAAAAGAAGGGCTTCAGTTGCAAAAATAGCCTCGTCTCATTTTTAATGACAGCTATGTTGTTCCTGATGAGGAAGATGCAAGGGCATATTAAAAATTTTTGGGGGTTACGCCAATTTATGCTGATAACTTCGTTGACATGGAATCAATACTGGCTGCCTGTCTCACTTTCGAACAGGTCCCATTATCAGTTCTGTAAATCTTGTTCCTTAAATATGAGTACATCAATTTTCTTTCGTTTCTTCTCATTCATTATTATGTTTCATCATTCTAGGCGACCTGGATTTGAAAATCTAGGACGCCTCTACAGTTTCCCCACTTGAGCTTTGATCATACCTTCTATGTGATCAGTACTACTCCATATCGCTCTATCTCCCATTAAATTTCGTCTAAAATTTCAGAAACAACCTATATAAGGGATATTTAAGGGCTTCTGTGTGTAATTTTAGCGTTGTTTGAAGATGTCTCAAAAGAACTATTGAGATCATTATTTTGACGATGATCTCATATTTATTTGTGAAAGTCGCTTCCAGATTTTGATGGAAAGCTTCTGAAGTTTATAAACCTATTTCAAAATAAGGAATTAAATCATATAGCCATAAATATTATGCTAATGTGATAGAATAAAATACGAGTTGAACGATTCGGCAATTCAAGATTCACTCGGGGTGCAACGTGAGATTTTTTAATTGTAAAAAGTAATTAAATATTACGCTCAGTCTGATTGTTAAAAAATTCTATAAACGCATCACATCACATTATAGAAAGATTTTATTCAAAATATATTAATAAATTTCAATACATAGCAGCGTAAATATATTAGGTACAAGAGTTTGTTGGTTTTAATTGCTTTTAATCTCACAGTGGGCTTCCTTGAAACTTTTTATGACAGTGTCTTGAAAGCCTTAAAATGAATAGGTTTTTCCAGATTTCTTCTGTCATAGTGACACTCTCATACATACGTTTTACCTCCTCATGCAAATTGCTCGTTTTCTTTTATGTATTTCGTTTAGGTTTCAGCTGCATATTTTGAGTATTGCAATTTTATTCAGCACGCTTAATTCATAATTTGAAAAAGATTACTTCACTACGGAATATTGTAGTTTATTTTTCAAATATTTTTCTTTGTTTTATGAATATTTCATTAATTTATAAAAAACGGCGTTGACAAAATAATCATTCAATATAGTACATGTACATGTTAAGTTCATTGTACATGTATAGGATTATCTGATATAGAGAAAATATGAACTTGTGTTAATAATTCATCGGTATTGGTTCTATTTGGAGATAGCCAAAATAAAAATAAGTTTTTTTAGTTTTACAACTTAGCTTTTTAAAATAATTTAATTTATCTTTTAAATTAAATATTTGGTAATCTATCTTTTATCTTTGTACATTTTTGATTAATTTCGGCAATATATATAAAGAAAAGATTTGAGCATATATATACTTCCGTTTTCACTGTTTGTTTACTTGAGTCCTGAGAGCTTTTATATCAATGATGAAAAGATCTGCCATCAACATCGCTAAAATTTAATGGACCAAATCATCAGAAATTGACTTGATAATGAAAAAAGATATTATCACTACAACGTAATTAATAAGTATCAGCTGTACACTATCTATATTCATGAATTCTAATTCTATATACCGTGGCTCCGAAAAGTTTTCGTACACTTACTATTTTCAATGAAATAAGGTTGTATTCATTAATTAAAATTAATATTTCAGAATACGTATTTAATAAGAAGATCTATAATCTATTCTTAACAAAACTACATGAAATATTTTAAAAACATAGTTAAACTTTATTTTTAAGAAATCAATAATCAAAAAGTAACAAAAACTTTATCTTACAATAGTCTTCGTACACTGAAATATTTTTAGATAAATTCATAATTTAAATTATCGTCTGTTGCTTTATTTTTATCTTTGCATTGTTGTGGCATTTAAAAAATTGTTTGGTTTTAATTTTTGCTTGCTTACACCGTAATATTCTATTAATTATTTAAAAATGGATCGTAGTCATAAAGAAGCAACAGTCAGTATTCGAAAATTGATTATTTTTCATCAGTTTGGAATATCGTTAAATTAGTTCATTTCTCCCATTCTACATTGCAGCATGTGCTAAAACTCTTTAAAAAAGAAAATTGGATCGAAAACAAGATAAGAAAAGGTTGACCGGCAAAGTTAACAAAACGTGATCAGAGATTTACAATTAGAAAAATTGTGAAAAATCTACGTTTGAGTGCTTTAAAAGTTTCTGCAAAATTTAATGAAACATTTTCTACTTCAATTTCACCTGAAACCGTTCGACGAGTTCTCAGAGCAGCTGGATTAAATGGGCGTTTTGCCCGTAGAAAATTTTTTGTTAGTGCGAAAAACAGAAAGCTTAGGCTTTACTTCGCAAAATCAATGTTAAATAAACCCGAAACGCATTGGAATAATGTCTTATTTGCAGATGGAAGCAAATTTAGCATTTTTGGTTCAAATGGACGTATAATGGTATGGAGAAGAAAAAATGAAGAACTTAATCCCAAGAACTTAGTTGGAACAATTAAGTATGGCGGTGGAGGTGTCCTTGCGTGGGGGTGCGTGTCAGCATCAGGACTAGGTAATTTGGTATTTATTGATGGCACAAAGAATGATACTCTTTGTTTAAATATTTTAAGAGCCAATTTGAAATTATCAACCCAAAATTTGGGTTTTGGAAACAACTTTGTTTTTTTATCAAGATAACGATCCTAAGCACACGGCTCTCAACATTCGCTTTCGGTGTCTCTATAATTGTTCATAATTTATTACTGAAAACACCACCTCATTCGCAAGATTTAAACACAATAGTACATATCTGGAGAGAACTGGAGGTTAGAGTATGAAAACACGACATTAAAACAAAAAGCGAACTAAAAAGAGTAATGATGGAAGAATGGATGAACATTGATGCAGAAATTACAAAAAAACAAGTGAAATCTATTCCCAAACGTTTAAAAGCTGTTGTGAATGCTAAAGGATATCCTACTAAATAATAATTTAACGAAAAATTAGAATATTTACTAATATGTAGAGATTTTTTTTAAGTGTATGAAGACTTTTGTGAGATAAAGATTTTGTTACTTTTTTATTATTGATTTCTTAAAAATAGAGTTTTACTATGTCTTTAAAATATTTTATGTAGTTTTGTTAAGAATAGATTATAGATCTCATTATTAAATACCTATTCTGAAATATTAATTTTAATTAATGGATAGAGCCCTATTTCATTGAAAATCGTAAGTGTACGAACACTTTTGGGAGCCACTGTATATTCACAAAGGCGGTTCAGCATTTATTGAATTCTAATAAATTAATATTTATCAAGATCTAAACTATTCACCTAATAATGTGAAAATTAATAACTGACTAAGTCATTAAGATAACTAACTCTGCTAATTTAGCTTTAATCCGAGAGGCATCAATAACTAGTATAACATAAATATTTATGAAAGGTCATTTATAGTTATCGGTTTATAGTAAATATTTACGCTAATAGTAGTCATTATAATGCTTGGCTTTCGAACTGTACATTTACGAAGTTGGCAATGATTAGTACTGGAAGGAATCAACTGAACTCTCTTTGAATCACATAAAATGGAATGAGTCTTCCTTCTGTAAGAGGAATTAAACATAAAGCCTGTTTTCATAAAAAAAAATAAGTTTGTACCATGATCTTGCACTCGGATATTCTCTTAACGATGTCGGTTTTGAACTTTTGTTATGATGCAAGAAATAATCATATACCTTTATGACATACTACAGTTTGAATATTTGCACACTATAGATAAAACAAATTTTGCTGTGATAAAGAGTTGGAATTATATTAAAACCATTTTAATCGTCAGACACTTTCATAGTTTTGAACCTTTCATCGAAAGTGACCATTTAGTTATTTATTTAAAACGTATTTGATAATAAAATATTTGTTTCATAAGACTACTGAGTAGTAAATTCTGCTTTCAGAAAATTATTATGTCAAGTAATGTAACTCGTTCTTTCCGATATTGAATTAATTTAAATAAAAAAATTAAATGACTCTATAAAAAGTGAACAACATCCGGTTATCCCTTTTCATCAGAAACTAAAAGAGAATAAAAAATTCCATTATTGGCAAAGAGAATCTAAAATAATTCGGAAGTGTCTCGTGGAGTCATTACAAAATATTAGTTAAATAGCTAACAGTAGTAAATGTAATATAATAAAAAAACTGCCGATATTTATTGCATTTTTCCTGGATAAAAATATCTTGCCCTTTCGATATGTAAGAACAAAAATTGTCATTTCAAAGCTATTCCAGTTAAAGAAAAACAAATCGAACTCTAAGTTTCTAGATATCTAGTGATCAAAGGTATTAAGACAGGGACAGAACTGCTCTATTTATATTTGAACTGATGCCTTTAAGCATTTTTCATTGTTTATTTGCTTTCTTCATGTCGATCGGTATTTGGAGATTTATCAAAACCCAAACCATTCCTAATAGTATGGAATTTTCCAATAACTCTTTTCCATTTTTATGATATCTAAGTAGCCCAATTTATTTTCTCTTGAACTGTTTATTGGGTATCGTGATTTTATGTTTGTTTTCCTCTTCGTGGATATTAAAAAGAACTGAAAGCGGTTTCTGATATGAAATTTTTGAACATGAAGTCAAACTGGTATTGTAAATACGTGTTCAAACATTAAAGAGAAGAATGGAAAGATATTTGGATTGCTGAAAAAATATACGACTTACTTATTTTAAAACAACGATGATGAAATTAAACTGGAAATGGCGCCAGGGGCGTTTGGTGTCTTTGCTATTCTAACCCGAACTGAAATTCCTCCTTTACGTGAATTTTTAATATATCTTCTAAATGTTATGTGCGCAATCTTAGTGCTTAAAATTTATTGAGGGATACATTAATTATCAGTCTATTACAGCATTTTTAATTTAGCATGGTATATTATAATTTTATTTCGGCTGCAATTAACTGTATTTTAATGAGTTTCGGAAATAAAATGGAAAACTCTCTTAGTTCGAACTATTTAAATCAATTTTTACGTAAGTTTACTCCTACCAGGGCAGTATAGCCAGAGCAAAAATATTTCAGCAATGAATATCAGGTAAAACACTAGAATACATGATAAATTATTAATCATATTAATTCAAAAACCACTAGCAGTAAAAGAATGTAATTCGGAATTTGAATCTACATCTTAAAGAAAACTACTTGCATTCCCCAGTTTAACGTTAAATGTGATGCTAAACTTCATTGCTGCAATTGTTGATGAATAACCTAAATGAAAATTATAGTTAGATTTGTATCCATTTCAATATTTAAATCTAAGATAAAATGCTTTTACAAAACATAACTACGCATAATTATAAGTTATTACAGCATAATGTTTCAAATAATGCAGCGTCAAAGCAGGTTCTTGAAAATCGAAGTTCTTTCTTCTGAAGTTGTAACTTTCTGTTTGTAAGTAAGGAATGGTCAAAAGAAATATTTCATTATGAGCACAAGATAATGATGGAATTTTTTCAAAATTAGGACTTATGGAGTGTATAATTTACTTACAAAGGTGTTATGTTTCTATCTATTGAATTGGTATACATTAATTATCTAAGTGGATCGTGATGAACATTTCATACTGAAATGCTTTTCCCTCACTTCCCATTTGCCCTTTTTAAATTTAATCTTAATGATTGAATATATTAATAATTCAAAACAGCAAAAAGCATTTCATCTTTAAACTCTAGTACGCAAAAAGTGTGAATTGCACTACATACTTTGCACGAGCTAAAACATTAGAAATTTTGATTTTAAAGCAGTAAATTGTTACAAAACATACTGTTAACTCTTGGATATTCAGACCAAAATTCTGTTCTTAGGCGATGATAGCATAGAATCGTTGTTTAGGTAGAATAAAATGTTTAAATTAATAAGAATAATCATTTATCCTGCTTTAAATTATTTAACTAACCTGTATTATCTCAGCAATGTGGTGTCATACCAATATGCTTAGAATTACAGAATAGAATTTACAGATGATTTCTGAGAAATTTTTTTTTTAATATTTCAAGTTATATGCAACATTCAAATGCTTTTCCAGTAAACACGCAGTCTTTCGTAGAAATATGTATTGACTCTGCAGAAAAAAGGCAATAATCGAATTTCTCTCCGATTTCAAAGTCATTTTATAATTCTTTTACAGATACTCTGCATAAAATAAAAGTTATTTACCATACACTTTAAAAAGCAGCCGTTGGAAATGCAAATATAAAAGTAGTAGAAATTCCATACCTGCGCATTTTATTCTGAAAGTATATCATTTTTATATTAAATCGATAATTCAAGTTTTCAGCTCACTGAATTCGTTTACTAATACTAAAAATAAAACAAAAGCTTTTAAAGAATCCGAAACACAGTGAACTGTGTTTCGGAATATCACCCATGAAAAATATTTACGCTATGTTTATTTAAATCCATTTCCAATGGAACTTGATAAACAAAGTAACAAAATAAACATTTCTAGATATTCACAATACACATACTGAAATATACATTTCAGATATTCACAAAGCAACAGAAAAGAACGATTTCAGACATGCAAGGCGTACGTTTACAATAAATGAATAAGAAATTTATGAAAACAGTACTATGAAAAATATGCCGTTTCTTGGAATACACCCACGAGATTTAAAGACAGTTTAAAATTTCAATACAAGGAGAAAAAAAATGTTTGGAGAAATAGCTTCTTTCTAAAAGCGGCTGACAGGATGGGTGTATTCATCAGTGATGATTTCGGACCGTCAGACCCCAAAAGCAGAATTAATGCGGACCATATTTTACAATCGAATGTAGCGCTTGCTCTGCATCGGGACAATTGAGGCTGTCCGTGTCTTCTTCCACGGCATTTTGTCATCTGGAATTGCCTAAAAAGATTCATAGTTTTTTCTCTCATTTTGTTAGAAAGGGACCATTCACCGATTTCGCTATTGGGTGCGAATTTTCAAATTTTACTCATTGTTGATTGATTGTTCCAGTCATCAATATCTTATTTTCTATCCATTTCTGCGTATGGACGCTATGAAGATAAATTAGTATGAGTTTTTTTTCAAAGTACCTAGAATTTTGAAATCTTCAATCACTTCGATAAAGATATGCAGTTCTATTTTCTTTCAAAAATAAACTTTACAAAATATAATTTTTTTTAATGCTAATCACCCTCTGTAGAGTACCATTTATGAAATGAAAAAAAGCACGCATTGTTAAATTTTCGAACACTAAGTTTAAAGAAGATCAGAACTTAATTTTCAGAAGCCTCGAGATTTCAAAAAATCTCCTCATTTAACCCATTTTGAGCTGAAATAAAATATAGGGTGATTATAAAGTTGCACTTTCAAATCGCTTCAAAAAAGAACCACTGGTCAGAATGACCTGATATTTTATCTGAGTATACGTGAAGCAATGGGAATTTGTTTTGCGAAAGAAAAAAAATTGTTCAAAAGTTTACAGATAGATGGCGCTGTACTTGTGATAAGATGCTGAAAAACGATTGCTTAAAAAAATACGCTAATTTTAAGATGATAATTAAAAGACGTGACATGTTGTTGGCACTCTTTGTTCAAAGCCCATCCACAATGGCAAGGTGGTGCCTCAGCGGATATGAAAAAAATGGTGTTTAATTGTTCCCTGGGCCAAAAACCGTAGAAAAAGCAAAAATGAAATTGGTGTTTAATTGTCCCTAGGACAAAAACCGTAGAAAAATCAAACACTGATGAAACCATCAAAAAAAGGAAGTCGGCTTCGACTTGCTTAAGAAATGTTCAATATGGTGTCCACTGTTTTCTTCTATGAGCTGAAACCGCAGAACAGCATATTCCACAACAGATCGGAGTGTTTCAGTGATGATATTGTAAATGTGTTGCGTAATGCGGTTTTTCAACACAGCTGAGTTCGCAATCGGACCCCGTACACATCATCTTTTAGGTAACCCCACATCCAGAAATCGCAAGGGTTAAGGTCAGCAGATCTTGGTGGCCACACTGTTGATAAATGGCAACTGATAATTCAGTCATTTCCAAAATGAAGATTCAACAGCTGCTTTACTGGTGTTGCAATGTGCGGAGGAGCGCCATCTTTCATAAAAATTGTCCCGCGTAGCGCATCTGCGCTCGGTTATACGCAAACCATGATTTTCCTGACTCTTCTAGAACCAAACTGGCGATTCACATTAAAATGCATTCAAAACAAAGTGCCAAGTGGCGTGCTATAAAAGAAAAGGAGCCAATGAACAATGGTCACAATAATAGGTTCCATGATTTTCACCTCAATTTTTGAATTGACACGATTTTATCTTAGTTGATTTAAACTATTTAGACGTTAATCTAAGCATTCTATGGCTCGCCTTAGCGCATCTGCTTCATTTTCTAACAGATCGCTTTTGAATTATTTCATCAAAAGTTTCATTATATTGTAAGAAATATAGTTGATTCTTCATCTTAAATTCATTTTTTTTTTCGAGAAAAAGTTGTTTTACACCAGAACGAATATAGTAGCAGGCTATGACTATGAAGTTATGTCTAACATGCCTAACGTTTTTGTTCTGCAAACAAACCGATCATTGCCATTGGCAGAAGAGAAATTACCGCTTAATTCGGATTAAATCGTTAGCAGGAAAATGTCATTAATGCACACTTTATTTTCCGTATTTTATTACTACTATAAATAACATTATGAACATTTTTTTTGAAAGTGAATTTAGAATGCGTTCTTAGGATACATGCACGAAACAAAAATTGTAAACGCTTAGTAAGATAAATATTATAGAAATTTATTCATATTTACAGCTGCAATTAACATTTAGACTTTCGAGGAAAATGAAGGAATTATTAGACATGATGAAAGAATGGTATAGAAGAATTGTTTATTGTATTCGGCAGTTTCGAAGAAACATCTAATTCATATGGTTTCTTAAACATCACACTTCAAGCATTTTTTGGGGGACAATTTACTTCAAATATTTCAGGAAATGTAATTCTTGTAATAACTGAAGCAGTTTCTCTTTCTCATGCTGGATAAATAAAGCAATTTACATACTAATTAAGTTTCCTTCAAATAAAAATTTCATATAGAATACAGAAAACAATTTATCATAACCAAAACATTCTTAAAAAAACAGTTTATAAAAATATATCTGTAAAATTTTGTATTTATTTGAATAAATACGATATATAATAAATAGGTACGAGCAAAAGATGTTATAGGGGAAAGTGGGGTAAGAATGGATACCTAAGACTCCAAGGCCTGTTGGATCTAAACTATTCGACATAGATGTTGTCAAATTTTATTAAAATATTCATTGTTTACAGGAGCACAATATATCTTTCAAAAACAAATCATATTTTTAGTACTTTTTTCACCAATGATATTTTTAAAAAAATCATACCACATGGTTTTATCCCCATAGTGGGATAAAACCGGGTGCAGATGTTATCTTTATGGTAAATTTGGAAAACTCGACTTTCACTGGAAAAATAGAAGACAGTTTTATTTTGTATGACAATTTAAGAATATTAGTTACAAAATTCCCATGTAAAGCAGTTGTCTTCTCCCTTCGCGCCACTGCAACTTTCGTAAGACCAGCTAAGGCAGTTTCTAGATTGGATTAATCTATATTATTTATTTAAATTAGAAACTACATCTTTAAAATATAAACACTCAACGTCTAATATGTTTTTATAATCTTCATTGGAGGAATCATCATTACTGAATATCCCTGTCCTACGCCACTTGGAGTACTCGGTTTTATCACGACTGCAGAGGTTATAGGAAACAAAATAGAATCGTGCAACTATTGAGGTAAATATTTATTGTTTTATAGGGTATAAATCCTTAAGCTGTGCTAAATATAGTTTTAATAACTGTAATGATTATTAAATAAGGATGGTTTAAAATCGAACTAACATTAGAGGGTTGACGTCTTAAAACAAACAAACCTTCATAGACGCATTGAATTTAATAGCAGCATCACGCCACTATGATTGTTCCTTTTGTATGATTGTTAGAGTGTAATCCAGTATCTGTCCACTAGGAAGGAGAACTAATAGCGCCAGAATCAAGGATACCCAGGTTTTATAACACTCTCCCCTATATTTTCTTCTTTGTTTATTGAATACAGAACAGTAGTAATTAGAAGTAAATGATGTTTGTTTTCACTTCTTGATAAATAATTCTGAGGCTGGAAATTTGAGTTCTAGGATTTTGTAAAATTGTAGTGAAGGAAATGGAATTAATTTATTGTTTATTTTCCTAAGATAGATGTTTATATGTCTTATAAGCATTCTATCTTGAACACTTTAAAACTGCTTTGTTCCAAAATGATAAATCACTTACTGGGAACAGCCAGACGTACAAATTCTTAAAGAAGGTGAGAAATGAGCAAAATCTTTGAGAATTTGGAAGGAACAGCTTAAAATTCCATATAACTTGCCTTTTAGTTAACAGGGGAAAATATAGTTAGAGAACGATAAATGGTTTATTTTTTGTTGAAAAATTGGCACGTTTCCCTGTTCCAAATGCAACCATCCTTTTCATCTGAAGCACCACTTTGAATTTGTAATTTAGTTAGAATTTGAAGGATAAACTTTTAAATATATGAATCGAACATCCGTTAGCAAGAAAAAAAGTAGAATTTTTCCAAATGATGATTAAGAGTGAAAAATATTTATTGTAAACTATTATTTAGTAAACAACTATTTCTGTTAACCTAGATGTCATTTATATTAAATTAATATGTTTATTCTAAATTCGTAGCAAATCATACATATAATGTATCTTAAATAATGCAAGTCTACATTTTGCTATTTGCTTCAACAAATCTATAGATATATATAATTTTACTAAAAAATAGAAATTAATTTCAACGCTAAAATGATCCGAAACTCTAAAAATTATAAATTAAAAAGAAGTGAAAAGAATAATAAATCTCAACATTTCTATTGCAAACATATTTTATAACAAAAATTAAATAATTTTAACACATTAATCGCTACGGAATAGAAATATAATCCTTCAGGAATCTTCGCTGCTCACTTGCATGACAAAAAATTTATTAAGTTAAGATTGTTAACCCATTCAGTGCTGAAATTGTGTTAATGCAAAGGTCAAAATAAATACTGATAAAAAATTATATACCTAGCAAATTTTATGTTAATAGCAGTTTTGAGTAGGGCATAATATGGAGAATATTTCAGTAAAAAATATTTGCATATAACGATAATTTTATTTTTAAAAACGAGTTCCATACTTGATGCAGCTTGTAACGAAAATTTTTGATCTGGACTTTCCGGAGTAAAAATACAACTACAGGAACGTGAGTGGTAGAGGTGATCTATTTTTCAAGGTCACTGCTTATCACAAAATTCCAAAAGTCAGTTGTTTGTGGTTTTCTAGAGCGGGTTGAAAAAACAGGTGTTGTTCTCACGCAACGTCAGCAAGAAGGGAGTACTTCAGCCATATACTCTCACCGTGAGGTACTGTGCTAATTTTTTTCCTTCGGTAAGCAAAGAAATACCTAAAACGAAATATTTTACATCGAAAGATGCTCTCCAAAGAAATTTTGAGGACGATAAAAAGAATGAAATCGATTTTCTTGCTATTTCTCCAGAAAGTCAAAAATTGGTGGCGAAGAAGAAGTGATAATACAGGGTGATTATAATTCAAGTTGCACTTTCAGAAGTCTGTGGAAAAAAGAAACACTGGTCAGAATGACCTGATATTTCATCTGAATATACATGAAGCAATGGGAATTTGTTTTGCGAATGAAAAAAAGTTCAAAAGTTGACACATAGATGGCGCTGAACTCGTGATAAGATGCTATAAAACGATTGCTTTAAAAGATATGCTAATTTTAAGATGCTAATTAAAAGACTCGACATGCGCACCGCACATTACACTTGTGATAAAAAGGCGGGAAACATGCAGTTCCTGTTATTCTGCGTCTGGGAAGGTAGTCATGAATCTATCATTTATGAATCGGGCTCTGCTTGTGAAGCTTTTTTACAAGAAAGGTGAGTGTGCGGCAATTGCAATGAAGAAGTTCCGGACATTAAAGGGTTTAAGAAGCGGCTCTGGGCCGATGACTGCATTCGGTCTGAAGAAGACAATTGATAAATTCGAAGAGTCGGGTTCATTTGACGTGAAATGTGGCAGAGGGAGGAAAGCAATTGCTTCAATGTCAGTGGAGTATGTGGCTAGAGAATTGCAGGAAGCGTCAAGGAGTGCTTTTGGAACGTGCAGTGCACGGGGAATTTCCCGAACTTTAGACATGCCTGTCAGCACGGTTCGTAAAATTTTACGAAACATCCTGCAATGCCATCCATTTAAAATTACGTATGTTCAGAAGTTGATTCCTCCTGACTTGCCAAAACTAGAAGCTTTTGCCCTGCAAATTCTTGATCGAATGGAAGTGGACAATGCATGGCCATGGAGCATTTTGTGGACAGACGAAGTCCATTTCCATCTCCAAGGTTCTGTCAATACTCAAAATTGTAGAATATTGGCATTGCCTCTTTATTCTCAAAAGGTCATTGTGTGGCGCGGGTTTACGGCAGAATTTATCGTTGGTCCTTTCTTTTTTCGAGGATATTGGTCCTTCGGGTCCTGTAACCTGTATAGTCAGTGTGACACGTTATGAATCTCTTTTGCGCAACCAGCTCATTCCAGCACTGCAACAGCGCGGGTGTGTGCATAGCACAATTTTTATTCAAGATGGCGCTCCTCCGCACATTGCAACACCAGTGAAGCTGCTGTTGAATCTGCATTTTGGAAATGACAGACTTATCAGTCGCTATTTCCCAACAGCCTAACCACCATGATCACCTGACCTCTTCCCTTTCCACTTGTGGACCTTACCTTAAGATGTTGTGTATGGTGGTCCGATTGCGTATTTAGCTGAGTTTAAAAACCGCATTACGCAATACATTCACAATATCACCACTGAAACACTCCGTTCTGTTGTGGAACATGCTGTTTTGCGCTTTCAGCTAATAGGAGAAAACGGTGGACAGCTTGTTGAACATTTCTTAAGCAAGTCGAAGCCGACTTCCTTTTTTCGATGGTTTCACACTTTTTGCTTTTTCTACGGTTTTTGTCCTAGGGACAATTGAAAACCATTTTTTTCCTGTCCGCTGTGGCACCATCTTGTCGTGGGGGAAGGGCTTTGAAAAAAAGAGTGCAACAGCAACATGTCACGCCTTTTAACTATCCTCTCAAAATTAGCATTAGCCATAAAAACAGCTTCTCTTAGCTCAAAATTTCTCAACAAAAGACAAAGGGGATCTGTACATCACAAAGCATTATTTTAAAAGAAAAAGAAATACCAACCACGAACACAAAAACGCTAATAATATTGATTTAAAATATTAGCCATCTGGCTTTTAAAAGTAGCCTTCATAAAAATAAACTTACCCCATGCCCAGAATAGAGAAAAAGGAGAAAAAAATGTCCCCACGCTACCGCAATCCCACGATAACTTTTTTTAAAAAAAGGAATCAGCAAATTTTTTAAAAGAAACACTAGTGCCATTGCGCCATCAATATTCGAGGAAACAAAACAGATGGCTTAAAAACATGAATTTTTAGGGAATGGAAAATTGATTCTAAGTATTATAAATTTCAATGTTTACTGAAGTGATTACTTCAGAAAATAGCATTTATCAACCATTTTATTGAGAATTTTGCGTGCAATGCTCCACTTAAAGTCAGTATCCTACATCGCAAAGGAGTGAAAGACATAAGGCCAGTTATTATTCGTTTTAAAGAAACTTCCTGTTCTATCCGCTTAAATAGATTTAGAAGAATTTTAAATTTAGAAAATATTTCTAAATTATAGGTTTAGAAATTTTTTACTTGATTTGCATGTACATTTTTAGGATTTTATTCCAAAATTGAAACAAATTCTATTATAAATTACTTTTGCGTTCATTTTGATACTATTATTTCAAGTTATTTAATTTCCATTAAAATAATGACAAAGTAAATTGATCGTACAATATAGTCGTAAACAATATGTTAATGGCTAACAATCGGCTGAGTGTAGAATGAGTGTGCATTATACTGAAACAGCACTTAATCGGAAGTTCCATCATTTTTTTAGCATTTTACGAAATATCAGGAATAATTTATATATTGAAAAAACTTCAATACTACTACAGCAATTACTTATGAAATGCTGTTATAAGAAAATACGGTTTTAGCAAATACATCAATGAGAAACAATAGAGAAATAAACATATCAATACTTCCTAAGAAACCCTTTCTAAATGGATTTTAATTAAATGCAATCATTGAATCGTTAAAAAATAAAATTTCTTTTAAACTTCAAAAGTAAGATGCATCGAGGTATAACTTTTACCGAGTTCAGGTGGGTTCTTAAAAATGAAAAATTCCATGCTATTTTAGGGAGGCAAACATCTCTTTATAAAATAATTTCAGCAGGTAATTGAGTAATTTAAAAGAAAAATGTTTGTTCTATTTTTTTCACCGCTATTTAAACAGGCATTTTACTGCCGAGCGGAGAGATGTAAATTAATCTTCTCGGAGAAACCTAACGCATAAAACGCGATTATGTCAAAAACAAATTTGTTTTGCCTTCGGTGGAATATCATTTATTCTTATCAGTGTTTTCATAGCTGTGGATAAATGCACTGAAATATCTTAAACTCAAAAATAAAAAGAAAGAGAAGAAAGAAATGTAAAGAAAACTAGATAAGTAAACTTGAAAATTGAGACTTGTATTCTTTCACAAAATTTATCTTTTTTCCTTTCTGGATCCCATCAAATTCCATATACATCATTCGATGAAAAGGCAAATTAAAATAAAATACTTTGAATATATTTTCATTCGTTCAAAGGTCACATAATATTTAATATCTATTTTTCTATAATTTAGCAAAACTGAATATGATATTTTATTAGAATTTACACTCGAGTTCATATTTATGGTAAATGAAGTTTTAATTAACTTTAAATTTCTAAACATTATTCAGAAGAGAGATAAAAGAATAATAATAATAAAAATAACTCCAGCCGTTTACTTTTTTAGTAAATAATATTCTATTGTTTCTGATGTAAAAATAAAGAAACTGCGTTAAAATTAAAAATGTGTGAAATGTAAAGAAGCCTGGAAAATTTACGGTAACTTTTTAAAAATGTAGTGATGCATTCTACGTAACTTTTCTTCAATATTTTTAATATTTTCTTTCCTTTCAAATCATTTTCTTTTATGAAATAGGGCGAATTTCGACTAAAGTGATTTGTAATTTAAAAACATTTCTCTTAAAATTATGGTCTGGATTCTTAAAATGTAAGTTTTCCGGCATTTTTTAGCTTAGCAATTCAGTATAACATTACGTTCGATATTTTACGTGTTCGCCAATTCGGAGGAAATATAGTTCTATGTTATTTTATTTTATAAATATTATTTAAAATCACGACAAAATAATTCCTTAGCTACCATTTACATTTGTTTCAAGCTAAATTTTATTATACTTGACAAAAATATTAAATTATTAAGTACAAAGCATTCATTACCAATCTATTTCGATATTATTTTTTATGGTACTTCAAGATTAAATTTTAATAATCTTTCGGTTAAATAAGATAAATTATTACAATTATATAATACTACAATTATGTTATAGTATTATATAATTATAATAATTATAATATATATATATATATAATACTATAATATAATATTATAACTATATTATATAATACATATAATTTTACTTTAACTAAAATATAATCCTTCAATAGCAATGCGAAAAAATGAACGCAAAAGTTTAAAATAATTTTTCTGGTTACAATAAAATGCATGGTTTGAATAAAAGCATGGGCTTTTTTCTTTTAAGCCTCTCCACGAAGATCAAAGATAAATTTAAGAATGATAAAATTAAAATAAGGTGATATTAGTAATATTAAAATTTCTAGATTGTTTACTTATGCCCGTCAAACACATTGCGCCCGAACTTGCCGTTGAGAATACTGCGCCCGACGGAGGGTTAACATATATTTTAACTCAAAATGTCTTTTGTTCATATTTTGAAAGCTTATTGACCTAGAATGATGAAATTTGGAGTTTTCGACGGTTTTAGGAATTGTTTTGGTTTCTTTTGAATTATTATCTTGTCTATTGTAAAGTTTTTAGATCTCTTGTGTGCTTCTGCGCTTTTGTTCAGTTTTTGATATGCTTATTGTCTCTCGATTTTTGTTTGTAACTATTTGGTTTTAAATGGTATCGATTGTAATTTGGTTATCTTTTGTATGCGTTTTGTGATTTTAATGTTTAAATTTTTGCGTCTTTGCTCTTTGAGTTTTGTGTTTTTGCTCTTAATCTTTGTGTTTTGAGTTTTTAATGTTAAGCTTTTTGTGTTTTTGCCCTTTGGGTTTTTGCGTTTTGTGTTTTTGCTCTTTATCTTTTTGTGTGTGTTTTTAATATTAAGTTTTTTGGGTTTTGCTCTTTTGCGTTTTGCTCTTTATCTTTCTGTGCTTTGTGTTTTTGCTCTATCTTTTTTTTGAGTTCACTGTTGTAAGCGATATTTTTAAATTGTTCTACTCACTCCTTGGGGTTCTTTGTAAAATCTTTTTTAATGTAGTTCATTTCTTTTGTTTTATGTTTCCCTTCTGGCCTGTGGAAGGCCTTACAACTTTTTGGGTAGGCTGGGCCGGAGCGGGTTTTAAGTAAGTAAGTAAGTATTCGAGTAGAACTTTTGAAGCAGTTTATAAATTTGTAGCCAAAAGTAACTGTTGCTGTGGAAAATTTGATCAAATATTTTGTTTATATAGCCGCGTCAAAATTTTTTAATCTAGAAATTATCTTATTGTGATATATGTCAGAATAATTCTTATGCATTTATTTTCATGTCATTATATTTTAATGACTGAGCAAAGAGATACAGAATAATTTTAACTAGCAGAAAGCAAAAAAAAATCAATTTCGAATATACAAGTAAGAAATCTTTCGTGTGAATAAGTGAGCATAATTTAAAAATGGCAAAATATTAGTTTAATGGTTGACATTTGAAAAAAGTAGGTGACTTAAGTTCAAATAACTCTTGCTCCTTATGAGTAATAAATTATTTAAGACTTACTTTCAAAATAAGCAATAAGTTCCACATTAATACGAGAAAATTGAAGCCAGTGAAAAAAGACAAGCAAAATTGCAATAAAAATTAACTGGTGTTAAAGTAAAATTTCTTATCTATAAATGTTGATATGGTGATCTAAGAAGTACATCACTAATTTAAAAATAAACGAATAAAAATGCCAAATGTGCAGAAAATAAAGAATTTAATTATTCTGAAAACGTTTGTAAGAAAAGAATAATGTATATCAATATAGGAAAAAATCTTTGTAACAACGAATTAAAAGTTCTGATTCAATTTAGTCTTATTCATTTCCTATAATCATAATAAAAACTGTACACTAGGTATCAGGAGAATCAATGCCTAAACAAAGTTTTGAGACAGAGTTTCATTGCGATATGTAGGAAGAAGTGTCTACGAACTGGAATTATATTTTTACGATGTACCTTCTTCTAGTAAAACATATGCGAAGAACAATTCTTACAATAAAACCAAGTCTTCTCTGGTTTTAAAAATACTTACTGTTTCCTTTTATTGGTTTTTAGAATATTTTCAATTTAAAAGGAAAGCGATTCCCCTATTTTGTGATTTTTTTAATAATTCATATTTTTTAATATTTTTCTTTCAAAAGTTTCAATCTGATGATTTTAAATGAATAAACAAATTAATGGAATTGCAGAAAAATCAGCAAGAAAAAAATGTTAATTTCAGTCAGCTTATATCTTAAGTTGAGAGCAGTGTTTCGATTATAGCAGAGTTTAAATAAACACTTCGTGATTTTAGGCAGAATATTGCTTTGTCTTAGGTCTGAATAAAGTTAGAATTATGAACCTAATTTTATGCACATTTTGTATATGAATTATAAAAGTTAATTCCCTTACAATATACACTTTAAGTACTTTATACCACGATTTCGGTGATGTAATTTTCTAATTCTTTTTCATATGTTATAGTTTATAGAAGTTGGAGGAATATTAAAATGTGTCGAATCATTGGTATCTTGTTCAATGCCATATTAAAATTTTTTTGAGTACTAAACATTTAGTATTCTCAGCAAATTCATGTTAGTCGAAACAGCATTCTCTCACTGTTGTGCGAAAGCCATGTTTCAAAGTCATAAGGGGTACTGACACTGTAGAAGGAGAGAATAAACTAATAATGAATGTCACCCTTCGTTGAAAGCGCCATGTTTTAAGAGTTGTTTCTTAAAAATAATCGGAGTAAATGCAAAGTAAGTTAATCAAGAAATAATACAAGAATTACGTTTGTATTTGAAACTCAATCATAGTTTGCATTTTTTACGCAAAAAATTAAATATTATTAAAAAAAATACATTTTTCTCTTTTATTTAGCAGAAGAAATTCTAAACCAAAACCTTTAAAAAAACTGCCTTTCTCAAAGAAACATTATATACGATTTTATGTTATTTAGAGACGTTTTAAAGATTTAAATGCTATTCAAATACTTCTAAGAAGAAAAGAAATTGTTATAATACATATAAAGAGATAATTTTAATAATTTTAAGAGATCATTTTAATAAACAAATAAATTTGCACTTATTTAGGGTTATTTTTAACGCATTCGTATATAGACGTATTCTTTTTCTATTTACCTATTCGTATTTCAATAAAGTAACTTTTTTATATTACTTTGAAGACTTAAAAATTTACTTCCATCCCATTCATACAATATTTTTACTTGAGCTTCATATTATTATTAAATCAATATTAAAGTATATATATTAAATATTATACTATTATTTTCATGTCCCTTTTCTATATAATTTTATATATTTTCATATATAGAGATTGAGTACCTTTGATTAAAATTCATTACTTCAAATAATCTTTTCCAGTACTGCGTCATTAAAATGTGTGTTAGAGGAACAAGCATCAAAAGCAAATAGATTAAAATGTTTTTTTTTCTATAATTTGAGCTAGAACTAGGAGTCAAACAATCTCAGCTGAAATGCATTCTTTACACCCAGATATGACGAATGCATTAGCTATATCTATACCTTTTAAGACTGTCACATTTTCTATTTTATCTGTTGATAACATATGAAATGCAACTGTTGAGAAAAATAAAGAAGCTAATTTTTTTTACTTTTACTTACGTTATCTTTCTTGCTCGGTTGCATCCAGACGACAACCATCTTTGCTGATTTTCTTCCCTTTCATGGAAATGCTCCGAATTTTCATTAGAAACATGGATATTTGAGCTTTTGAAACCGTTATCTGTTTTATTCATTTCTGTTTGACATACGAATGGAATAAATATTGAAAACAACTGAAATAAATAAACTTTATATATTCCTTTTCAATTTCTGTCCAAAAGCAAGTAAAAAGTAATTCTTTTTGCAGAACGCCGAAACAGCAACCACTGGAGTCAAAGTGCCGAGATTAGAAGTAAAGTCTTTTGCATTTTAAAGGAGAATGAGGATATATAAAGACTGCTACCAAAAATCAAAGTTAAATAAAATGAAGAGATCCAGAACGATTTTATTTGAAAACTAATTGGTCGTTCTATTTTAATGCATCAAGTCCTTCTAGCTTCTGAAAATTGTTTTGTCATTATCGAACTATATTACTTTTTTTCTACATGAAAGGATCAAAGTTTAACTTGATAATTCTTACATACGCAGGGCCATTGAAGCAATATATCGTTTTGATGCCAATGTATCTGGAATTTTCCAATATTTTTAAGCCTTAAATGCTTTTTCATCAATACAATTTAGGAATCAAAATCTCAATCAGCTGCATAATTTACAATATTTCGTAAGCTAAATTTAACTTCCGTTTTGAAGAATAAAAAAAAGAAAAGAAAAGTGAAAACCAACATGAAACTTATCTTTCTTTTGCATGGCATTTTTAACGACAAAAGCCACAGATCTTTTATAAAACTAACAGAAATGATATTCCTGACTGGTAATATATAAGATATTTCTTCTATGAAATTCAAATCACAGATTATAACATATTTTTATTTCAGTTTTTATAATCTGAAATATTTATTGCACTAAAATTATTTTTATACCATCTTAGAGAGAAAAAAATTATCTTTTTGAAGATATTAATTCTATTGCGGTAAAGATTTTTTCTCTAATTGTAATTGTAATTTATTTTTAACGCTATTTCTAACAATGCATTTCATTTTTATAGAATTAGCTTCAAGCTAATTTACTTTTTCGTCAGCGTGCATTTCCCAGGTTAAAGTTAAAAAAAATATTGTTTACTTTGGACATAAACAATAAAGGAGACTTTTTACTTCCGAATTTCGGTTGTCGTAGCATTTACACCTTTTAATACGATTACACAGTGATCCAATGACGTTAGCTAATTATTCCTTTAATGTTTTGTTTAATTTTCACAAATTTTTAAATGATCCTAATGAGTGTGTGAAGAAGGTTTCAAGGCTTTTCAGTCCAATTTCTATCGTAAGAAGAGGACAAAGGGAGGGAAAATCGATGTTTTAACTGCCTATTTGTCGCAAGAACTCCTCCTAAACGATAAATACACTATCATTCAAAAGTTAAGGAACATTTCGTAAAATGAGAGAAATTTGTAATTAACACGAAAACTATGTTTCGAAATCAGTTCTGGAGACTCGTGTGACATTCAATAGAGTATCATATACATATTACAGTGAAGATTCGGTCACGAGGGCAATTAGGGGGACCACCAGAAACGGATGAAGGCGAAAATGGAGTTTCACCCATCCTGTTTCAGAGGAAGCTGATAAAGAGATGTAACTTTATCAATGGTTATGGTTTAATGTACATAATATTTACATGCATTTTGGTAAGCATATCGCAAATATTCGGGAAAATATAAATGTTTCTTTAAAAAATCCCAAATTTTTCCGCATGTGTTTTGCTTATAACATGCAGAGTTTTCATTCAAATTATTCGAAATTTGCAGAACACTTGACAATATGTTACAGAAGTATTATATAAAACTTTGAAGTAAATACGGTGAATATTACAGGAAATTTGGTGTTTGTACTAAATAATTTTTTACTGCGCATGTGCGAGACGCAGCGGAATTTTTCTTTCATAACTTCAAAGCCAGATATATAGAGCAACTTTTAAAAAATTCCAGTTGAATCCCATTAAAATTCAGAAAGCTGTCGGCATTTCAATGAGGTGAATTTCAATTTCTCTTTAAGAGAAGCTAAATGATGAGGGTTCTTGCACAAACTGATATTTTTTTGAATTTGAATCTTCGAACAGTAACATTGAAATTTAGTAAAGTTGAATATCCTGAATACCATAAACACTTATAAAATAAATACATTATTTAAATTGCATTTCTCGAATACCATTCGAAGATTAAAGTTTTAAAAATATCAGTCAGAGCATGGTAGTGGTTTAAAGAAAATCAACGAAAGACACTGCTGCGAGAATCTCTTTTATTAACTTGAAAGTGTTATAAGTACTTGGACTTAAAAGTATTTTTCCCGAGCAACGCCGGGTATAATATAAAAAAGAAAATACATGTGTCTGTCTGTGTGTCTGTCACAACAACTCCTCCTAAACGGTGAGCGGCAGCGACATAAAATTTGCACGCGACATTCTGGGGTGCATTTCTTGGTCAACTGTGCTATTTTCAATCTTCAGAATTAATTAGTTCTCAAGATATTTAATTAAATAATGAAAATTAAGCCGTTTTAAGCATAATTATTAAATATTTTTCGCCAATAACTTCTAAAATATTTATTTCGCGAAAATTATTTTTATACCATCTTAAAGAGCAAACAATTATTTTTGCAATGATACTAATTCCATAGCGGTAAAGAGTTTTCCCTAATTGTGATTAGCGTTTAAAAATTTATTTTTAAAACAATTTATAACAATACTTTCTATTCTTATAAAATTAAATTCAAGCCATATTTCTGTTTATCAAATCCATCATTCACTTTCATTTGCCACTTTGAAAATTAATATAATAAAATATTGTTTTCAGAAGTTTTCATTCCCGAGGTAGACTTTTCATTTTCGTTTTTATTCGTAGTATATACCTCTTTTAATATGGTTGCATAGTAATCCAATTACTGCGCAATTGGATTAATTTCTCTTTCTTTGAGTTGTTTAGTTTAATTTTCTAGATCAATTGTGCTTTTATTTAATTTTCAAAAATTATTACTTCTAAAGATATTTAATTAAATAACAAAAATTCAGTTAATTTTCAGAGTTTTTACTCAGTTATTTTCAAATAGATTCTGAAATATATATTGTACGAAGATGATTTATATACCATCTTAGAGGGCAGAAGATTTTCTTTCCACTGATCTGAATTTAAATGGCACAACGTTCTTTACCCCGATTTTAAAAAAAATCGAAATTCGTTTCAAAAACAATCTGTAACAGTGCTTGATAATCATGTAACTAAATTTAATCCCATTTATTGTTTATTCAAATCATTCATTCCCATGTTTTTGCCACTGTTAAAATTATGATGAAAACATCGCTGCCCTTGAATTTTTATATATTCCAAGATTTTATATTTTTATATAGAGAAAGGCAGAATTTTAGCTTTCGCTTTCTTTTCGCAGCGTGTTCTATTTTCAATTTGTTTGCACAGTAATCCAATAACGTTAGTTATTTGGTCTCTCTATGCGATGCTTCATTTAATTTTTGCAAATTTGTAAATGATCCCAAACGAGCGTGTAAATTCATTCAAGGTTATTGAGTCCGGTTACTACCGAAAGGAGATAACCTAATCAGAAATGGAAGGGACACTATTTGGCGTTTTCCCGATAAGGCACACAGACACCAAAAAGAAGAGAATGGCACTTCGGATAATTGCAATAAAATCCACGACGTGAAGGAGCTTCTATTCTCGCCGTAGTTATGATGAGAAAGAAAAAAAAATTGGAATTTCAAGGATTGTTAGATTCGTGCCAGATGGTAAAAAGGCCGGAGACAAAAGGAAAATAGGGGTTGAACAGCTGGCGGAAGGGGTCATGTAACACGGGAAAGGTCGAACGAAAATCGACAGACGCTGCCGTGAAAAACTGCTTCATTAAGCTTAAAATATTATAAAATATACACAAAAATATTTTTTAACCCGAGCAACGCCGGGTATATCATCTAGTCTATAACATAAAATACAAAATACATACATCTGTCGGTCACAAGAACTACTAAAAGGAGAATGGTAGCGCCATGAAATTTGCTCACGGCATTCTAGAGCACATTCTAGATCAACTATGCTATTTTGGACTTTCACTCAGAACTAATTAGTTCTTAAGATATTTAATTAAATAACAAAAATGAATCTATTTTTAGACGTTTTCCGACAGTAACTTCTGTAATATTTATCGCACGAAAAGTATTTTACACCATCTTAAAGAGAAAAAGAATTATCTCTTTAATGATACTAATTTCATTTCTGTACCACGTTTTTTCTAATTTTAATTAACATTTCAAAAAATGCATTTTTCTCGAAATTCGTTGCAATGCTTTCTATTGTTATAAAATGAATTTTAACCTATTTAGTACTTCATGAAATCCTTCATTCACGCGTTTCATTAACATAGGCAAAAACAAACGTGCTGCGTAATAAAGAATTATAGCTTTATTTGGAAATTAACTCCAAGTCAATGCTCTTTCATATACAACTTTTACTGCGCACGTGCAATAAACCAATGGCTTTAGTTTGATTACAATGCTGTGTTTCGCGTTTAATTTAATAAATTTTAAATGTTCCGAATTCATTTATAAAATCATTGAATATTTGGAAAACGCCGCAACGCCCGAACAATGGAAAACGCCGCAGCGAAAAATCGTTTTATTTAATTTATAGCAAATACCTAACCAGCTAATGATTTTTCTTAAACTTTTAAAATTACTTATTTTATAAATGCCCAAAAGAAAGAGAAAGACATTTAATCTTGCAAGTCTCGCCACAATGCACTAAAGGAAGTCGCAATACAAGCAAGTTCATGAAAAAAAGACGTGAATCTAATGTAATGTAAAGAGCTGAGAGACGAAAAAGGAGATTGATGAGGAAATAGTAAAACTGTTTTATTTAGCTTATATATTAGTTTACTAGCTGTTACCCGCGAATACGTGCACGAAGAATTTGAATAATTCTTTTTTTTAATTCACGAATGTGAATGTTTTGTTGCATTTTGAAAGTTGAAAGGAAAAGTTCTGACGGTTGATATTACTTAATTGGACGGCTGACAGGAGTGTACT
Organism: Araneus ventricosus; assembly: GCA_013235015.1. Classification (NCBI taxonomy): domain Eukaryota; kingdom Metazoa; phylum Arthropoda; class Arachnida; order Araneae; family Araneidae; genus Araneus; species Araneus ventricosus. The sequence continues at coordinate 7,730 of BGPR01015688.1, read as the reverse complement.
GTACATGTATGCTGATATAGTTATGTAAATTGTTTATCTATGATGATATACTTTTGTATGCCACGTTATTTGCACGGATGTAGAGGTTGTGTGGGCTGTACACACGTGAACAGGCCACATATAGTTGCCCATGGGAAAAATATGGTTTTTCCAAATGTACGCCTGCCACTTTCAGTGTCTGGTCTTGAGCCTCGCAAATGATATTTTTACAGAGATTTGTTACCTTTTGAACTGAGTTGATAAATCCTTCGGTGTTATCGGAAGGTGTGGAATTAAAACACTCTCTCTTCTCCCTATATCAGTCATAACAGTAGCTTTCACGACGTTTGTACCTAGGTGTGTAATTTTTAACTGTGCGCCATTGCGCAGTCTCGGTATATCGAGGTTACGTATTAGTAGTACTGGCACACCGACTATCATTCTAGGCTTGTCGGAAGGTGCCCCTGACAATTATAAGAGCTTGAAGAGCTCTACAGAATATGATGCTCCTTGTTAATGCCCATTACCGTATCTACAGAAGGATATTCTGTAATATCTCACTGTGAAAATTAAACAAAACACCGAAAGAATAATTCACTAACGTCATTGGATCACTGTGTAACCGTATTAAAAACTGTAAATGCTACCACAACAGGAAAACGGAAGTGTAAAGTCTCCTTTGTTGTTTATGGTCAAAGAAAGCAATATTTTCTTATATTAATTTTAACACTGGCAAAAGCCCGCGAGCGAAATAGTAATTTGGCTTGAATTTATTTCTATAAGAATAAAAAGTATTGTTAAAAATTACGTTAAAAAATATTTTTAAACCTTTTATAGTAATCGGAGAAAACATTTCATCGCAATGGAATTAATAGCATTAAAAAGATCATTTTCTGGTCTTTAAAATGACATAAAAATAATCGTTGTCTAATAAAGATTTCAGAAGGTATTGGCAAAAAACGTCTAAGCATTAGGCTTAAAAGCGGCTAATATTCGGTATTTAATTAAATATCTTAAGAACTAATTAACTCTGAAAGTTGAAAATAACACCTTTGAAAAATATGCTCTAGAATGCCGTGTGTAAATTTCACGTCGCTAACGTTCACCGTTTAGGAGGAGTTCTTGTGACCGACCAATCGACCGACAGACAGACAGATACATGTAAATTCTGCCTTATTTTATGGATACTTATAAATATAAGCAAAAGTTTCAGAAATAAAGGTAAATTAGTTCAAAGTCTAACCATTTCCTAGCAACTGAGTAGCTATAAATTAGCGTTATTTCAAAATCGTCTGCACGTAAAATTTAAAAAATTAATAAAAATTTAATGAAAAATGTCACAGAAATAAAATTGGTATCATTGAAAAGGCAAAATTTTTATCTTTAAGATGGCATAAAAATAATTTGTATTGGGCAATTTGTTCCGAAGTTACAGCGGAAAAAAGTATTACGTGATAGTTGATTTTAAAAATAATTTATTCCACATGTTTTCGCATTCCTGAAGGATCACGTGACATTTGATTAAAAAATAAAATAAGCTTCATCGCGAATCGCGGAGTCAATGGGCTTTCTTTGTTAACTAATTTTAATCTGTAGTCAAAAATAATTAATTTAACGTGATTTCACCTAGCCTATGTCCGTTCTTGGGTTTGAAGCTACAACTCTGCCAATTTTCATCCAAATCGGTTTGGATGGTAGTTTGGTCGTGAAAGCTTAACAAACAGACAGACACACTTTCGCATTTATTATATTACTAGCTGTTACCCGCGACTTCGTGCGCGAAGAATTTGAATTATTCTTTTTTTAATTCACGAATGTAAATGTTTTGTTGCATTTTGAAAGGGGAAAGGAAAAGTTCTGACGGTTGATAATACTTAATTGGACGGCTGACAGGAGTGTACTGTACATGTATGCTGATATAGTTATGTAAATTGTTTATCTATGATGATATACTTTTGTATACCACGTTATTTGCACGGATGTAGAGGTTGTGTGGGCTGGACACACGTGAACAGGCCACATATAGTTGCCCATGGGAAATATATGGTTTTTCCAAATGTACGCCTTCCACTTTCAGTGTCTGGCCCTGAGCCTCGCAAATGATATTTTTACAGGGATTTGTTACCTTTTGAGCTGAGATGATAAATCCTTCGGTATTATCGGAAGGAGTGGAATTAAAACACTCTCTCTTCTCCCTATATCAGTGATAACAGTAGCTTTCACGACGTTTGTACCTAGGTGTGTAATTTTTAACCGTGTGCCATTGCGCAGTCTCGGTATATCGAGGTTACGTATTAGGAGTACTGGCACACCGACTATCATTCTAGGCTTGTCGGAAGGTGCTCCTGACAATTCTAAGATCTTGAAGAGCTCTACAGAATATGATGCTCCTTGGTAATGCCCATTACCGTATCTACAGAAGGATATTTTGTAATATCTCACTGCGAAAATTAAACAAAACATCGAGAGAATAATTCACTAACGTCATTGGATCTCTGTGTAACCTTATTCAAAGCTGTAAATGCTACCACAACAGGAAACCGGAAGTGTAAAGTCTCCTTTGTTGTTTATGGTCAAAGAAAGCAATATTTTCTTTTATTAATTTTAACACTGGCAAAATCCCGCGCGAGAAACAGTAATTTGGCTTGAATTTATTTCTATAAGAATAAAAAGTATTGTTAGAAATTACGTTAAAAAATATTTTTAAACCTTTATAGCAATCGGAGAAAATATTTCATCGCAATGGCATTAATAGCATTAAAAAGATCATTTTCTGGTCTTTAAAATGGCATAAAAATAGTTGTTGTCTAATAAAGATTTCAGAAGTTATTGGCAAAAAACGTCTAAGCATTAGGCTTAAAAGCGGCTAATGTTCGTTATTTAATTAAATATCTTAAGAACTAATTAACTCTGAAAGTTGAAAATAACACCTTTGACCTAAAAATATGCTCTAGAATGCCGTGTGTAAATTTCACGTCGCTACCATTCACCGTTTAGGAGGAGTACTTGTTACCGACCGATCGACCGACAGACAGACTGATACATGTAAATTCTGCCTTATTTTATGGATACTCATAAATGTAAGAAAAATTTTCAGAAATAAAGGCAAATTAGTTCAAAGTCTAACCATTTCCTAGCAACTGAGTAGCTATAAATTTGCGTTTTTTCAAAATCGTCTGCACGTAAAATTTAAAAAAATAATAAAAATTGAATGAAAAATGTCACAGAAATAAAATTGGTATCATTGAAAAGGTAAAATTTTTATCTTTAAGATGGTATAAAAATAATGTGTAACGGACAATTTGTTCGGAAGTTACAGCGGAAAAAAGGATTACGTGATAATTGATTTTAAAAATAATTTATTCCACATGTTTTCGCATTCCTAAAGGATCACGAGACAGCTGATTGAAAAATAAAAGTCTTCATCGCGAATCGCGGAGTCAATGGGCTTTCTTTGTTAACTAATTTTAATCTGTAGTCAAAAATAATTAATTTAACGTGATTTCACCTAGCCTATGTCCGTTCTTGGGTTTCAAGCTACAACTCTGCAAATTTTCATCCAAATCGGTTTTGTGGTTTGGTCGTGAAAGCTTAACAAACAGACAGACAGACAGACAGAAAGACAGACAGACAGACACACTTTCGCATTTATTATATTATTAAGTATTAAGGATATACTTCTGTATGTTTGTTGTTTCAAGGCAATCCAATGACGTTAATTACTGTTTCTATTCGATGTTCATTTATTTTCACAAAAAATTTTAATGATCCTAAATTGAATGTGTAAGTGTTTTTCTGATCAGTCACACAAACACTAAAAAGAACAACATTCTTCTCCGGACAATGGCAATAAAAGCAAAGATATGAAAGAGCTTCTGTTGACGCCGTAGCAATCAATGATGGGGATGAAAACATGAGTATAAAGGATGGCTAGATTCGTGGCCAGGTGGCTCAAACTAGGGAGAGAAAAAAATTAGAGGAATTCTGATGCTGGCCGAGGATGTCAGACATCACGGGAGTGGACGAACGAAACTCACAGAAAGACATTGCTGCTAAAATCGGTTTAATTAAATTTAAAGTGTTATAAATACTTAGACTTGAAAATATTTTTATCCCGAGCAACACCGGATACATCATCTAGTATTGAAATAAACTTTACGCGTTGATTACGTTAGATTATTTAGATATATATTGACATTAATCGCCGGATTTTTAGTTTTTGGTGAGCTGGCTTACAATGTTAGCCAAAAGGAAACTAATGAGCAAGGTTAGGAATTCATGAAGCTGAATTAAATAAAACGGGTTGCTACGACTCACAAAATATAATGCTGTCTCCTCCACAATGATCTCTCTTATAAAATACAACAGTCACCATCATTGAGCATTCTGGCTTAGCATCCATATAATAGCTTAGATCTGCAAATGCAGTGGATGGATCAAATGGAGTTTTAATTTCTTGCTAATATATCATTAGCATATGAAAAAAATTATAAATATATATTTTAGTCTTTTTTCTTAATAGAAGAAAAGACTAAGAATTAATTGAGTTAAATAAGAAGTGTAATAACATTATTACAGCATTTGTTCTTAATAGAAGAAAAGACTAAGAATTAATTGAGTTAAATAAGAAGTGTAATAACATTATTACAGCATATTTGTGCTAATTAGATGTCGCACTGCTTGTCGATGTTTCACCAGTGGTCAAATATTTGGTTCTTTCAAGTTTTGGCAACAATGCCATTAGATTGTTTTCTAAAATAATTTATTTTGAAATCATTTTCGAAATTTAGAGAAACTTTGAGTCATGAATAATTTTGAGAATGATCAATAATAATATTTCATTAAAATCTTTAAAATTCAATAAATAGTTTCCCTGGGAACTGGAAATTCTTAAGAAAATTATGATATAAAACTTAATATTATATTTAAAGGTTTTTTATAAAGCCACACCACTAGTTCACTGTGTATAGTTTTCTGACGTCACTATAACGCATCTGTAGAAACCCATTATTGCCAGTCTGAATTGAAAAATAAAATTATTTATGGTATACTTGAAGGATTAATATTAATTAAAGTTGCCGTAAGTAAATAAAGAAATAATGTGTTTCACTTTTAATGATTGGAAATTTTTAATTTATCTCATTCATGACTGATATCTTATCTCCTATCTAAATAGAATCCTGCTGCAGAATGAAAACTATTATCCTAATGGCAATCAATCAACTTCCGACATTTTAATAGAATTTGTAATATATGTGAACAAGACAAAATTTTAAGTTATGAATTTAACAGAAGAATTTTATTCTTCAAACCTTTTTCAGTCAAAGTAATTCATCTTGTGATCTAAAATGGTGAACAGGCCAATTCACTGCAATTAGGATCCAACGTCATCCTACCATGAGAAGGAAAGACAAAAATAAAGCTAAGATATTTATGAACATCTATTCAAATATCTTAAATAAAGCAATGAACATCTTGCTTCAGTTCCTTTATTTCCATCAGCAAAGCTATAAACACTTTAATAAAATATAAATGGTACTTTGTGACTCCAAAGATACTAGTGTTTTAGCAAGGAAGACTCCATAAAACTGTATCTCTTCGCTCGCCTATAAAAAAATTAAAGTATTTCGAAATCTTAATATCCCACTCCTTCTATGAAGTAATAGCAATTTCCTTATTTTTTAGGAATTTGTTTCTGTTGTCCAGATTTTTTCGTAAAAATTGTACATTAATTGCATCAAGCCTGAGAAAAATTTCTGTGACCCTCTACCTACAACTATAAATGGACTACCAAAATGTTTATGGTATGGTACAGAGCTTTTATCATTCAAAGACCTTGGAGTGATTAAATCTATTTTTATATCTTATTAATAGAGAGCTGTAACTATAGAGGTGGTGAAATTACAGTTTGGGCTGTAATCGATTTGGGTGGACGCTCTACCCTCTATGTATTCCACAGAGGAACTCTGGTTGGAGAGAGATATCGAGAGGAATCTCTTGATGCATATGCTCTTGACTGTATGCTGGTGCTGTTGGTGATGGCTACTTCCTAAAGGTTCATAATTCTTGCCCTAATTGCTCTATCTTTGTCAGAGAATATATGGGGTAGCAGCGTTTGGAAAGAATGATTTCCTCGTCTTAGCCTTATTGAGCACCATTGGGAATATTTTGGGTTGGCAGTCGGCAAATCAAAACTTTCATTCTGCAACTATACATGATCTTTTAGAAGAGTTGTTCGGAGTCTAGTTATTTGCTCCGGTTCAGATCGCGGGCAATATAATTTTAAGTAATGAAAGGCAGTTAGAACTAACCGTATTTGAAATAGAATTTCATTTATTCAGTCTTTTGTTCAACAAAGCTTCCATTTCATCGTTTTATCCATCCATGGACTTCTGGGGAACAAGTAATTACAAATTTCTAATTTTTGCCTTATTTAAATTGTTGTATATTTGGATCATAAAATAGATAATAAAAAATTATCCAAATTTCATGCGTTAGTATTAATTTGCTTGCAAGTTAGGTCCAAAATATAAGGTGTTCCTTAACTTTTGGAAGGCAATTTATATAGTCAGAATTACAAATTTAATGCATAAAAATTGTGGAATTACTTTTGAAATATAAAATTCTACGCAGTAAGACCCAAATTATTCGAATAAAAGTAATTCATTATGTGTCATATTATGAAACATATTTTGAATTACTCATAAAGATTATAAAAGATAATCCATAAAGACGTTAATTTTCACCTTACTACGACGGCGAATTTTCTCACAGAATTTAACTTTAAATACAATATTTGAAATATGTCAAGACACTTCACAATAAAAGCCAGATGAAGCATAACATAATCAAAATCTATTAACTTCACTAAATTTTGGGTGCAATACAAAATCGAGTACCGAAACAAAACATTTCATAATACTGAGGAACAGAATGGAAAATACAAAAAATATTTTGAATTTCAAAATATCAAAAGTAATATAAGTATAAATTTATAAAGAAGCAACTTGATGATTATCGGAAGAAAACACTTAATCTTCCAAACACAAAGAATATATAAAAATTGAAGTATAAAGATGTCCTTCAATTTTTAAAAAGTTTAGAAAGACAATCATAATTATCATCAATCTTTCGAAACACTATATATAGACTCACGGGAAAAAAATCAAGAAAAATATAAATGAAAATAAATTTTAAAGAGACAAAAGTAAAAATTATTTAACCACGAAAACAAAATTTGCAAAGGACAAACTTAGGTGACTTATAATTGAATCTTATAAAATATAGAAGACATTATTATTTATTAAGTACCCCACAAACTCATATTTTATCTACTCTGTAATGCTTAATTTCTTTTGCTCCCATGAAAATATTTAATCGCTGTATTCCATATTAATTTAAATTTAAAAAAATTGTAATACATAATATTTCAAAATGCATACTGTACCATAAAAGCATACTGTACCATGATACTGTATCATAAAAGTGATATGTAAGCATTAATTTCCTATATCTAACTAAACCTAACATCCCTTCGTAGCAATATAAAAAGGCAAAGGTTTTCATGAAATATAATCCAAAAAAATTATTTAATTTACAGTTTAAAAGTTGCGAGGAAATTCTTTCAAAACATTTGGAAAACTAAAAAGTTGAAATGCTTTTATTTAACGAAGCCACTAGCAAACAAATATATGTGTAGACATGTAATAAATGGAGCAACACATTAAAATTTCTATTTCTAGCTCAGTGTT
>BGPR01015687.1:0-36193 GCA_013235015.1 Araneus ventricosus | reverse complement strand
TACTAAATATTTATATGTAACGATTTTAGAGAAACTATAGTAAAAAATTAGTGGCGTCACCTACATTCAGGAAATTGAATTATTTCAAACGAACTAGAATATACTAACTAAAATTGTAAACTTAATCTTAGCAGTAAAATTCTTAGAAACACATCTGTAATAGAGAAAAATGATTTTTTTACCCTAATAGATATATTTTTTTATTCTAAGTAACTTAAGTATTTAGCATCAATACATGAAAATAAAAATGTTTTCGGGATTCCAAACAATATAGCACTCTTAAAAAAATATGCAATGTTTTTAATTATATTATTATTATCTGTAAATAGTCTATTATTTCTATAATTATATAGTTAATTACTGAGTTTCTAAAAATAGACTTGCTAAGATTACTATTCCAGGAAGGAAATCTATTAATATCAAGTCAAATGCATTTGTTTTATCATATATATCAGTCTTATCTAAAGTTTTTAATTCTAAATCAAGAAATTCTGCTGTTAACTCATTATTATTAATCTTAATTAATTTTAAATAATCAGGATAAGTATTCATTTGTAGCTTATGTCCTAGATGTTTATTAAATACAAAAAGATCATCAAAAAATGTAAACATTAAATAAGAATTGTTAGAAATGAAGTCCTTCTCATAAAAATGTAGATATAAATTAGCCAAAATATTTCTAGCTGTTATTCCCTGTGGCAGTGTCTTAATCTGATGGAAGAGTTTATTATTAAAAATAATAAAGTTTTCTTTGAATACTAAATTAACAAGAGTTTTGTATTTATGCATAGTTAAATTCTTATTTAATCCAAAATCTTTATACATCTCCATAAGAGTGTAGACCAATTCTTCTAAATCTATACTGTTTGGGCCTGTGCTGCAAAGATTTGTGTTTAACTGTAACCCCCACGCCAGTTTGGCGGTTATTCTGTAAGAATGTTTGTTTCTGTCTGATTGACTTCAGCCATTCGTTCGTGTTGGTCGGATGTCTCTATTCTGGAGAATCATCTTAAATAAATCACTAACAATTATGGAATTCGTCTAAATCAATTATCGTATTGTAATTACAGTCCATTAATCAAACGGACCAAACATATATTAAAAAGATCTTGGAAATTATAGGTTTGTATATTGAAGACATCAACATCTCTAATTGCACTAACTATTTCAATACTATTATTAATAATTATCGTATTATTTCGTTCTCTCAAATTATCTAAAGTTTCCTGAAGGTATTTTTGAAGTAATTTTCTTGATTTAGTAATATAAGTATTGCAGCCATTAGGTACACTCCTAAATTTAACAGGACTCTTGTGGAATTTAAAGTAAGAAAAATATGAGGATATTTTAATTTTGCACTTTGAATACCAAGTTTTTAATGCAATGCATTATTTTGATGGAAATTTCTCTTTTACTCTGTCTCGACTCAATATAATTCCAATTATTATATATGTGTTCACTAAGTAATTTCATATAATAGTATCTACAAATAATTGGAAAAATTACTGGGCACTTTGTCAATATAAACAATTACGAAATCTTTTTGAAGTTCTTGAATTTGTTTTTTGATATTTATAAATCTAATCTAATTATGAGTTTTAAAGTTAAATTTAAAAAAGTTCATATAAAGATTTTTGCTTATAGTCACTGAAAGCTTCTATTGGCAAATTTTATTTAATTGCCATCTTTAAAATAAATTTTTCAAAATCTTTTCTCATTTGCATTTTAATACTGCCATTGCTGTTTGAAATTAGCATACGATGTTTTTTACCTTTCTTCATCAAGTCTCTTAATTTATCATCCCTAACAATATTTAAATCTCTCGTAATTATATGCCCATGTTAATCATTTATGAAATTGTTATATTCTTGACAGTTGCAATCTTCAATAACATTATTTTCTTTAATTTGATTATAATTAAAAATCATTCTACCTAATTGTTTATATATATCCTAACGGGAATTGTTTCTTAATCCGCCTTGCAACTCAGAAGTAAAAACTGGAAATATTTCGAGCCTTTCGGACAGAAAGAATGTTAATTCGATGGATATTTCGAGATACTTTTCGATGCGGTAAATACATCTGGAGAGATGAGAAATATTTCAGTCATAGAAACATTGTTAAATGCGTATAAGACCCGCGGATTGTAAAACATTTTAGATTTCCACAATTTAAGAATTTCAGTGAATTCTTTTTTATGATTATACTTCGAAATTTTGTTGAGAATTAAACTATTAAAAACAATTGGATCATTGACTGAAAGAATAATATATGTTTTATATATTAATTTTTAATTATTTCCGCTCATGAAATGATTAATTATACATTTTGTTAAATTATTGTACAATTAAAATTAAGTCTCTGTATGCCAATTTTAAAAATCGGTCTAGCTGCTATGATATCTGAAACAGTGCGCACTGCTCTCTCTCTCTCTCTATATATATATATATAAAACATTTTAAATTATGAAATAAATCAAGTTACTATAAAATAATAATTTTTAATTGGTAATCAATAATTACTTGCCATTGAGCATTTTGATAGAAAGTAAAATATGTCAGATTCATGGAAATATTTTAAGTTTCATACCAAAAATTATTTCTGTTCTGTTTATAACCATGTTACTTTTTTTATGAATGAACCTGCTACAACTGTGTCCAAGAGGCAAGTGGATGTAGGTTGTGCTTTATATAAATGGCTGCATACTGCACAGTATCAGTAGTGAGTGAGACCATTGAGTCTTTAGTTCACCAATACATACATATTATTATTGCCTTTTCTCTTCTCTAAAGGAGAGAAATTTGACCTACACTTCAAGAAAAGCGGATGTTATTTGCATTTCAGGGATTCATCATTACCACCTACCTCTAAGGGGAGTTAGAACTCTAAGTCTGTTAACCCTAACCCTATTACTTCGATGTTCTTTTCCACAAAATCTGTTATAGATTCATGATTTAAATTTTTTATACAAGTAAACAACAGCTTTCTCATTATACTGAAATGGTTTTTAAAAAATTCAAAAATTTATTTTTCACAAATTTTTTTGTGTCAAAACAAAAAATGTGAAATTCGCCATTTTGATGTACCTTTGCTCAAAATCTGTTAAAGATACATCTTTGAAACTTTTTATACAAGTACAGTACTCCTTTTTATTAGTCTGAAATGAGCGTTTTTAAAGAATCTCAAAAATTTATATTTTACAATTTTTTTTGTGTCAAAATAGGATAAATTTCACTATGTCTAAATAAATATTTTGTATATTTGTAAAAAATTAAAAATTAACCGAAAGCTCATTTCAGTAAAATGAGAAGGTGTACTTCACTTCTATAGAAATTTTAAATACATAGATTTTGAGAAAAGGTACATTCGAAGTGGCCAATTTATCATTTTTGGACTTAGGGTTCCAATTCCCTTTAAACTCGTAGTTTACCGTCTATCATAATTTTTTACGACTGAAATATTTGATAGTAAATAAAATCCAACTTAAAATTTCAAGGTGTTGATCTGAAACTCTGACATCAAGCCTATTTTTTAAAAATGCTGCTGTTATATGAAAATAGATTCATATCAGATTTCATACAAGATGCTTCAAAGCTCTTAGTAGGCAGTGTCAGGAGTTATAGAACACACCTAGATAAGCAAAAAAATCACAAAACAATGTATAGTTGGATAGAAAAGCTTCAAAGCAGTGCTGAAGGTTTCCTAGTGAGCCTAATATGAAGGTTGTCATACAAGTCGTCGTCATTTCCACAGTTAATTGCAACATAGATGGCTATTTTCTCAAAATCAGATACGGCGTTTATGTATTATATGCTGATTGCTGCTGATGCAAGGTAAGGGCAAAAATGTACCACGAGGACTGTCGGATCAAAAACATTAAATGTTCTAAACGATGACATCATATCTCCATTATACAGGTTCGCGTTTCAATCAAATAAGGGAAAAATGTGTATGCAATGAGTGAGAATGTTGATCAAGGAAGAAAATTTAATGACGGTCAGAAATAGAGAGAAAAATAGATATTCAGGACAGTCGCATCAAGTAGCCATCTCGGTCATCCTTCTTTCAGGTCTAAAATTTTCTTTTAGGCTCAAAAGAAGGGCTTCAGTTGCAAAAATAGCCTCGTCTCATTTTTAATGACAGCTATGTTGTTCCTGATGAGGAAGATGCAAGGGCATATTAAAAATTTTTGGGGGTTACGCCAATTTATGCTGATAACTTCGTTGACATGGAATCAATACTGGCTGCCTGTCTCACTTTCGAACAGGTCCCATTATCAGTTCTGTAAATCTTGTTCCTTAAATATGAGTACATCAATTTTCTTTCGTTTCTTCTCATTCATTATTATGTTTCATCATTCTAGGCGACCTGGATTTGAAAATCTAGGACGCCTCTACAGTTTCCCCACTTGAGCTTTGATCATACCTTCTATGTGATCAGTACTACTCCATATCGCTCTATCTCCCATTAAATTTCGTCTAAAATTTCAGAAACAACCTATATAAGGGATATTTAAGGGCTTCTGTGTGTAATTTTAGCGTTGTTTGAAGATGTCTCAAAAGAACTATTGAGATCATTATTTTGACGATGATCTCATATTTATTTGTGAAAGTCGCTTCCAGATTTTGATGGAAAGCTTCTGAAGTTTATAAACCTATTTCAAAATAAGGAATTAAATCATATAGCCATAAATATTATGCTAATGTGATAGAATAAAATACGAGTTGAACGATTCGGCAATTCAAGATTCACTCGGGGTGCAACGTGAGATTTTTTAATTGTAAAAAGTAATTAAATATTACGCTCAGTCTGATTGTTAAAAAATTCTATAAACGCATCACATCACATTATAGAAAGATTTTATTCAAAATATATTAATAAATTTCAATACATAGCAGCGTAAATATATTAGGTACAAGAGTTTGTTGGTTTTAATTGCTTTTAATCTCACAGTGGGCTTCCTTGAAACTTTTTATGACAGTGTCTTGAAAGCCTTAAAATGAATAGGTTTTTCCAGATTTCTTCTGTCATAGTGACACTCTCATACATACGTTTTACCTCCTCATGCAAATTGCTCGTTTTCTTTTATGTATTTCGTTTAGGTTTCAGCTGCATATTTTGAGTATTGCAATTTTATTCAGCACGCTTAATTCATAATTTGAAAAAGATTACTTCACTACGGAATATTGTAGTTTATTTTTCAAATATTTTTCTTTGTTTTATGAATATTTCATTAATTTATAAAAAACGGCGTTGACAAAATAATCATTCAATATAGTACATGTACATGTTAAGTTCATTGTACATGTATAGGATTATCTGATATAGAGAAAATATGAACTTGTGTTAATAATTCATCGGTATTGGTTCTATTTGGAGATAGCCAAAATAAAAATAAGTTTTTTTAGTTTTACAACTTAGCTTTTTAAAATAATTTAATTTATCTTTTAAATTAAATATTTGGTAATCTATCTTTTATCTTTGTACATTTTTGATTAATTTCGGCAATATATATAAAGAAAAGATTTGAGCATATATATACTTCCGTTTTCACTGTTTGTTTACTTGAGTCCTGAGAGCTTTTATATCAATGATGAAAAGATCTGCCATCAACATCGCTAAAATTTAATGGACCAAATCATCAGAAATTGACTTGATAATGAAAAAAGATATTATCACTACAACGTAATTAATAAGTATCAGCTGTACACTATCTATATTCATGAATTCTAATTCTATATACCGTGGCTCCGAAAAGTTTTCGTACACTTACTATTTTCAATGAAATAAGGTTGTATTCATTAATTAAAATTAATATTTCAGAATACGTATTTAATAAGAAGATCTATAATCTATTCTTAACAAAACTACATGAAATATTTTAAAAACATAGTTAAACTTTATTTTTAAGAAATCAATAATCAAAAAGTAACAAAAACTTTATCTTACAATAGTCTTCGTACACTGAAATATTTTTAGATAAATTCATAATTTAAATTATCGTCTGTTGCTTTATTTTTATCTTTGCATTGTTGTGGCATTTAAAAAATTGTTTGGTTTTAATTTTTGCTTGCTTACACCGTAATATTCTATTAATTATTTAAAAATGGATCGTAGTCATAAAGAAGCAACAGTCAGTATTCGAAAATTGATTATTTTTCATCAGTTTGGAATATCGTTAAATTAGTTCATTTCTCCCATTCTACATTGCAGCATGTGCTAAAACTCTTTAAAAAAGAAAATTGGATCGAAAACAAGATAAGAAAAGGTTGACCGGCAAAGTTAACAAAACGTGATCAGAGATTTACAATTAGAAAAATTGTGAAAAATCTACGTTTGAGTGCTTTAAAAGTTTCTGCAAAATTTAATGAAACATTTTCTACTTCAATTTCACCTGAAACCGTTCGACGAGTTCTCAGAGCAGCTGGATTAAATGGGCGTTTTGCCCGTAGAAAATTTTTTGTTAGTGCGAAAAACAGAAAGCTTAGGCTTTACTTCGCAAAATCAATGTTAAATAAACCCGAAACGCATTGGAATAATGTCTTATTTGCAGATGGAAGCAAATTTAGCATTTTTGGTTCAAATGGACGTATAATGGTATGGAGAAGAAAAAATGAAGAACTTAATCCCAAGAACTTAGTTGGAACAATTAAGTATGGCGGTGGAGGTGTCCTTGCGTGGGGGTGCGTGTCAGCATCAGGACTAGGTAATTTGGTATTTATTGATGGCACAAAGAATGATACTCTTTGTTTAAATATTTTAAGAGCCAATTTGAAATTATCAACCCAAAATTTGGGTTTTGGAAACAACTTTGTTTTTTTATCAAGATAACGATCCTAAGCACACGGCTCTCAACATTCGCTTTCGGTGTCTCTATAATTGTTCATAATTTATTACTGAAAACACCACCTCATTCGCAAGATTTAAACACAATAGTACATATCTGGAGAGAACTGGAGGTTAGAGTATGAAAACACGACATTAAAACAAAAAGCGAACTAAAAAGAGTAATGATGGAAGAATGGATGAACATTGATGCAGAAATTACAAAAAAACAAGTGAAATCTATTCCCAAACGTTTAAAAGCTGTTGTGAATGCTAAAGGATATCCTACTAAATAATAATTTAACGAAAAATTAGAATATTTACTAATATGTAGAGATTTTTTTTAAGTGTATGAAGACTTTTGTGAGATAAAGATTTTGTTACTTTTTTATTATTGATTTCTTAAAAATAGAGTTTTACTATGTCTTTAAAATATTTTATGTAGTTTTGTTAAGAATAGATTATAGATCTCATTATTAAATACCTATTCTGAAATATTAATTTTAATTAATGGATAGAGCCCTATTTCATTGAAAATCGTAAGTGTACGAACACTTTTGGGAGCCACTGTATATTCACAAAGGCGGTTCAGCATTTATTGAATTCTAATAAATTAATATTTATCAAGATCTAAACTATTCACCTAATAATGTGAAAATTAATAACTGACTAAGTCATTAAGATAACTAACTCTGCTAATTTAGCTTTAATCCGAGAGGCATCAATAACTAGTATAACATAAATATTTATGAAAGGTCATTTATAGTTATCGGTTTATAGTAAATATTTACGCTAATAGTAGTCATTATAATGCTTGGCTTTCGAACTGTACATTTACGAAGTTGGCAATGATTAGTACTGGAAGGAATCAACTGAACTCTCTTTGAATCACATAAAATGGAATGAGTCTTCCTTCTGTAAGAGGAATTAAACATAAAGCCTGTTTTCATAAAAAAAAATAAGTTTGTACCATGATCTTGCACTCGGATATTCTCTTAACGATGTCGGTTTTGAACTTTTGTTATGATGCAAGAAATAATCATATACCTTTATGACATACTACAGTTTGAATATTTGCACACTATAGATAAAACAAATTTTGCTGTGATAAAGAGTTGGAATTATATTAAAACCATTTTAATCGTCAGACACTTTCATAGTTTTGAACCTTTCATCGAAAGTGACCATTTAGTTATTTATTTAAAACGTATTTGATAATAAAATATTTGTTTCATAAGACTACTGAGTAGTAAATTCTGCTTTCAGAAAATTATTATGTCAAGTAATGTAACTCGTTCTTTCCGATATTGAATTAATTTAAATAAAAAAATTAAATGACTCTATAAAAAGTGAACAACATCCGGTTATCCCTTTTCATCAGAAACTAAAAGAGAATAAAAAATTCCATTATTGGCAAAGAGAATCTAAAATAATTCGGAAGTGTCTCGTGGAGTCATTACAAAATATTAGTTAAATAGCTAACAGTAGTAAATGTAATATAATAAAAAAACTGCCGATATTTATTGCATTTTTCCTGGATAAAAATATCTTGCCCTTTCGATATGTAAGAACAAAAATTGTCATTTCAAAGCTATTCCAGTTAAAGAAAAACAAATCGAACTCTAAGTTTCTAGATATCTAGTGATCAAAGGTATTAAGACAGGGACAGAACTGCTCTATTTATATTTGAACTGATGCCTTTAAGCATTTTTCATTGTTTATTTGCTTTCTTCATGTCGATCGGTATTTGGAGATTTATCAAAACCCAAACCATTCCTAATAGTATGGAATTTTCCAATAACTCTTTTCCATTTTTATGATATCTAAGTAGCCCAATTTATTTTCTCTTGAACTGTTTATTGGGTATCGTGATTTTATGTTTGTTTTCCTCTTCGTGGATATTAAAAAGAACTGAAAGCGGTTTCTGATATGAAATTTTTGAACATGAAGTCAAACTGGTATTGTAAATACGTGTTCAAACATTAAAGAGAAGAATGGAAAGATATTTGGATTGCTGAAAAAATATACGACTTACTTATTTTAAAACAACGATGATGAAATTAAACTGGAAATGGCGCCAGGGGCGTTTGGTGTCTTTGCTATTCTAACCCGAACTGAAATTCCTCCTTTACGTGAATTTTTAATATATCTTCTAAATGTTATGTGCGCAATCTTAGTGCTTAAAATTTATTGAGGGATACATTAATTATCAGTCTATTACAGCATTTTTAATTTAGCATGGTATATTATAATTTTATTTCGGCTGCAATTAACTGTATTTTAATGAGTTTCGGAAATAAAATGGAAAACTCTCTTAGTTCGAACTATTTAAATCAATTTTTACGTAAGTTTACTCCTACCAGGGCAGTATAGCCAGAGCAAAAATATTTCAGCAATGAATATCAGGTAAAACACTAGAATACATGATAAATTATTAATCATATTAATTCAAAAACCACTAGCAGTAAAAGAATGTAATTCGGAA
This sequence comes from Araneus ventricosus, assembly GCA_013235015.1. NCBI lineage: Eukaryota > Metazoa > Arthropoda > Arachnida > Araneae > Araneidae > Araneus > Araneus ventricosus. The sequence goes on along the minus strand of BGPR01015687.1, from coordinate 26,883 downwards.
TTTGAATCTACATCTTAAAGAAAACTACTTGCATTCCCCAGTTTAACGTTAAATGTGATGCTAAACTTCATTGCTGCAATTGTTGATGAATAACCTAAATGAAAATTATAGTTAGATTTGTATCCATTTCAATATTTAAATCTAAGATAAAATGCTTTTACAAAACATAACTACGCATAATTATAAGTTATTACAGCATAATGTTTCAAATAATGCAGCGTCAAAGCAGGTTCTTGAAAATCGAAGTTCTTTCTTCTGAAGTTGTAACTTTCTGTTTGTAAGTAAGGAATGGTCAAAAGAAATATTTCATTATGAGCACAAGATAATGATGGAATTTTTTCAAAATTAGGACTTATGGAGTGTATAATTTACTTACAAAGGTGTTATGTTTCTATCTATTGAATTGGTATACATTAATTATCTAAGTGGATCGTGATGAACATTTCATACTGAAATGCTTTTCCCTCACTTCCCATTTGCCCTTTTTAAATTTAATCTTAATGATTGAATATATTAATAATTCAAAACAGCAAAAAGCATTTCATCTTTAAACTCTAGTACGCAAAAAGTGTGAATTGCACTACATACTTTGCACGAGCTAAAACATTAGAAATTTTGATTTTAAAGCAGTAAATTGTTACAAAACATACTGTTAACTCTTGGATATTCAGACCAAAATTCTGTTCTTAGGCGATGATAGCATAGAATCGTTGTTTAGGTAGAATAAAATGTTTAAATTAATAAGAATAATCATTTATCCTGCTTTAAATTATTTAACTAACCTGTATTATCTCAGCAATGTGGTGTCATACCAATATGCTTAGAATTACAGAATAGAATTTACAGATGATTTCTGAGAAATTTTTTTTTTAATATTTCAAGTTATATGCAACATTCAAATGCTTTTCCAGTAAACACGCAGTCTTTCGTAGAAATATGTATTGACTCTGCAGAAAAAAGGCAATAATCGAATTTCTCTCCGATTTCAAAGTCATTTTATAATTCTTTTACAGATACTCTGCATAAAATAAAAGTTATTTACCATACACTTTAAAAAGCAGCCGTTGGAAATGCAAATATAAAAGTAGTAGAAATTCCATACCTGCGCATTTTATTCTGAAAGTATATCATTTTTATATTAAATCGATAATTCAAGTTTTCAGCTCACTGAATTCGTTTACTAATACTAAAAATAAAACAAAAGCTTTTAAAGAATCCGAAACACAGTGAACTGTGTTTCGGAATATCACCCATGAAAAATATTTACGCTATGTTTATTTAAATCCATTTCCAATGGAACTTGATAAACAAAGTAACAAAATAAACATTTCTAGATATTCACAATACACATACTGAAATATACATTTCAGATATTCACAAAGCAACAGAAAAGAACGATTTCAGACATGCAAGGCGTACGTTTACAATAAATGAATAAGAAATTTATGAAAACAGTACTATGAAAAATATGCCGTTTCTTGGAATACACCCACGAGATTTAAAGACAGTTTAAAATTTCAATACAAGGAGAAAAAAAATGTTTGGAGAAATAGCTTCTTTCTAAAAGCGGCTGACAGGATGGGTGTATTCATCAGTGATGATTTCGGACCGTCAGACCCCAAAAGCAGAATTAATGCGGACCATATTTTACAATCGAATGTAGCGCTTGCTCTGCATCGGGACAATTGAGGCTGTCCGTGTCTTCTTCCACGGCATTTTGTCATCTGGAATTGCCTAAAAAGATTCATAGTTTTTTCTCTCATTTTGTTAGAAAGGGACCATTCACCGATTTCGCTATTGGGTGCGAATTTTCAAATTTTACTCATTGTTGATTGATTGTTCCAGTCATCAATATCTTATTTTCTATCCATTTCTGCGTATGGACGCTATGAAGATAAATTAGTATGAGTTTTTTTTCAAAGTACCTAGAATTTTGAAATCTTCAATCACTTCGATAAAGATATGCAGTTCTATTTTCTTTCAAAAATAAACTTTACAAAATATAATTTTTTTTAATGCTAATCACCCTCTGTAGAGTACCATTTATGAAATGAAAAAAAGCACGCATTGTTAAATTTTCGAACACTAAGTTTAAAGAAGATCAGAACTTAATTTTCAGAAGCCTCGAGATTTCAAAAAATCTCCTCATTTAACCCATTTTGAGCTGAAATAAAATATAGGGTGATTATAAAGTTGCACTTTCAAATCGCTTCAAAAAAGAACCACTGGTCAGAATGACCTGATATTTTATCTGAGTATACGTGAAGCAATGGGAATTTGTTTTGCGAAAGAAAAAAAATTGTTCAAAAGTTTACAGATAGATGGCGCTGTACTTGTGATAAGATGCTGAAAAACGATTGCTTAAAAAAATACGCTAATTTTAAGATGATAATTAAAAGACGTGACATGTTGTTGGCACTCTTTGTTCAAAGCCCATCCACAATGGCAAGGTGGTGCCTCAGCGGATATGAAAAAAATGGTGTTTAATTGTTCCCTGGGCCAAAAACCGTAGAAAAAGCAAAAATGAAATTGGTGTTTAATTGTCCCTAGGACAAAAACCGTAGAAAAATCAAACACTGATGAAACCATCAAAAAAAGGAAGTCGGCTTCGACTTGCTTAAGAAATGTTCAATATGGTGTCCACTGTTTTCTTCTATGAGCTGAAACCGCAGAACAGCATATTCCACAACAGATCGGAGTGTTTCAGTGATGATATTGTAAATGTGTTGCGTAATGCGGTTTTTCAACACAGCTGAGTTCGCAATCGGACCCCGTACACATCATCTTTTAGGTAACCCCACATCCAGAAATCGCAAGGGTTAAGGTCAGCAGATCTTGGTGGCCACACTGTTGATAAATGGCAACTGATAATTCAGTCATTTCCAAAATGAAGATTCAACAGCTGCTTTACTGGTGTTGCAATGTGCGGAGGAGCGCCATCTTTCATAAAAATTGTCCCGCGTAGCGCATCTGCGCTCGGTTATACGCAAACCATGATTTTCCTGACTCTTCTAGAACCAAACTGGCGATTCACATTAAAATGCATTCAAAACAAAGTGCCAAGTGGCGTGCTATAAAAGAAAAGGAGCCAATGAACAATGGTCACAATAATAGGTTCCATGATTTTCACCTCAATTTTTGAATTGACACGATTTTATCTTAGTTGATTTAAACTATTTAGACGTTAATCTAAGCATTCTATGGCTCGCCTTAGCGCATCTGCTTCATTTTCTAACAGATCGCTTTTGAATTATTTCATCAAAAGTTTCATTATATTGTAAGAAATATAGTTGATTCTTCATCTTAAATTCATTTTTTTTTTCGAGAAAAAGTTGTTTTACACCAGAACGAATATAGTAGCAGGCTATGACTATGAAGTTATGTCTAACATGCCTAACGTTTTTGTTCTGCAAACAAACCGATCATTGCCATTGGCAGAAGAGAAATTACCGCTTAATTCGGATTAAATCGTTAGCAGGAAAATGTCATTAATGCACACTTTATTTTCCGTATTTTATTACTACTATAAATAACATTATGAACATTTTTTTTGAAAGTGAATTTAGAATGCGTTCTTAGGATACATGCACGAAACAAAAATTGTAAACGCTTAGTAAGATAAATATTATAGAAATTTATTCATATTTACAGCTGCAATTAACATTTAGACTTTCGAGGAAAATGAAGGAATTATTAGACATGATGAAAGAATGGTATAGAAGAATTGTTTATTGTATTCGGCAGTTTCGAAGAAACATCTAATTCATATGGTTTCTTAAACATCACACTTCAAGCATTTTTTGGGGGACAATTTACTTCAAATATTTCAGGAAATGTAATTCTTGTAATAACTGAAGCAGTTTCTCTTTCTCATGCTGGATAAATAAAGCAATTTACATACTAATTAAGTTTCCTTCAAATAAAAATTTCATATAGAATACAGAAAACAATTTATCATAACCAAAACATTCTTAAAAAAACAGTTTATAAAAATATATCTGTAAAATTTTGTATTTATTTGAATAAATACGATATATAATAAATAGGTACGAGCAAAAGATGTTATAGGGGAAAGTGGGGTAAGAATGGATACCTAAGACTCCAAGGCCTGTTGGATCTAAACTATTCGACATAGATGTTGTCAAATTTTATTAAAATATTCATTGTTTACAGGAGCACAATATATCTTTCAAAAACAAATCATATTTTTAGTACTTTTTTCACCAATGATATTTTTAAAAAAATCATACCACATGGTTTTATCCCCATAGTGGGATAAAACCGGGTGCAGATGTTATCTTTATGGTAAATTTGGAAAACTCGACTTTCACTGGAAAAATAGAAGACAGTTTTATTTTGTATGACAATTTAAGAATATTAGTTACAAAATTCCCATGTAAAGCAGTTGTCTTCTCCCTTCGCGCCACTGCAACTTTCGTAAGACCAGCTAAGGCAGTTTCTAGATTGGATTAATCTATATTATTTATTTAAATTAGAAACTACATCTTTAAAATATAAACACTCAACGTCTAATATGTTTTTATAATCTTCATTGGAGGAATCATCATTACTGAATATCCCTGTCCTACGCCACTTGGAGTACTCGGTTTTATCACGACTGCAGAGGTTATAGGAAACAAAATAGAATCGTGCAACTATTGAGGTAAATATTTATTGTTTTATAGGGTATAAATCCTTAAGCTGTGCTAAATATAGTTTTAATAACTGTAATGATTATTAAATAAGGATGGTTTAAAATCGAACTAACATTAGAGGGTTGACGTCTTAAAACAAACAAACCTTCATAGACGCATTGAATTTAATAGCAGCATCACGCCACTATGATTGTTCCTTTTGTATGATTGTTAGAGTGTAATCCAGTATCTGTCCACTAGGAAGGAGAACTAATAGCGCCAGAATCAAGGATACCCAGGTTTTATAACACTCTCCCCTATATTTTCTTCTTTGTTTATTGAATACAGAACAGTAGTAATTAGAAGTAAATGATGTTTGTTTTCACTTCTTGATAAATAATTCTGAGGCTGGAAATTTGAGTTCTAGGATTTTGTAAAATTGTAGTGAAGGAAATGGAATTAATTTATTGTTTATTTTCCTAAGATAGATGTTTATATGTCTTATAAGCATTCTATCTTGAACACTTTAAAACTGCTTTGTTCCAAAATGATAAATCACTTACTGGGAACAGCCAGACGTACAAATTCTTAAAGAAGGTGAGAAATGAGCAAAATCTTTGAGAATTTGGAAGGAACAGCTTAAAATTCCATATAACTTGCCTTTTAGTTAACAGGGGAAAATATAGTTAGAGAACGATAAATGGTTTATTTTTTGTTGAAAAATTGGCACGTTTCCCTGTTCCAAATGCAACCATCCTTTTCATCTGAAGCACCACTTTGAATTTGTAATTTAGTTAGAATTTGAAGGATAAACTTTTAAATATATGAATCGAACATCCGTTAGCAAGAAAAAAAGTAGAATTTTTCCAAATGATGATTAAGAGTGAAAAATATTTATTGTAAACTATTATTTAGTAAACAACTATTTCTGTTAACCTAGATGTCATTTATATTAAATTAATATGTTTATTCTAAATTCGTAGCAAATCATACATATAATGTATCTTAAATAATGCAAGTCTACATTTTGCTATTTGCTTCAACAAATCTATAGATATATATAATTTTACTAAAAAATAGAAATTAATTTCAACGCTAAAATGATCCGAAACTCTAAAAATTATAAATTAAAAAGAAGTGAAAAGAATAATAAATCTCAACATTTCTATTGCAAACATATTTTATAACAAAAATTAAATAATTTTAACACATTAATCGCTACGGAATAGAAATATAATCCTTCAGGAATCTTCGCTGCTCACTTGCATGACAAAAAATTTATTAAGTTAAGATTGTTAACCCATTCAGTGCTGAAATTGTGTTAATGCAAAGGTCAAAATAAATACTGATAAAAAATTATATACCTAGCAAATTTTATGTTAATAGCAGTTTTGAGTAGGGCATAATATGGAGAATATTTCAGTAAAAAATATTTGCATATAACGATAATTTTATTTTTAAAAACGAGTTCCATACTTGATGCAGCTTGTAACGAAAATTTTTGATCTGGACTTTCCGGAGTAAAAATACAACTACAGGAACGTGAGTGGTAGAGGTGATCTATTTTTCAAGGTCACTGCTTATCACAAAATTCCAAAAGTCAGTTGTTTGTGGTTTTCTAGAGCGGGTTGAAAAAACAGGTGTTGTTCTCACGCAACGTCAGCAAGAAGGGAGTACTTCAGCCATATACTCTCACCGTGAGGTACTGTGCTAATTTTTTTCCTTCGGTAAGCAAAGAAATACCTAAAACGAAATATTTTACATCGAAAGATGCTCTCCAAAGAAATTTTGAGGACGATAAAAAGAATGAAATCGATTTTCTTGCTATTTCTCCAGAAAGTCAAAAATTGGTGGCGAAGAAGAAGTGATAATACAGGGTGATTATAATTCAAGTTGCACTTTCAGAAGTCTGTGGAAAAAAGAAACACTGGTCAGAATGACCTGATATTTCATCTGAATATACATGAAGCAATGGGAATTTGTTTTGCGAATGAAAAAAAGTTCAAAAGTTGACACATAGATGGCGCTGAACTCGTGATAAGATGCTATAAAACGATTGCTTTAAAAGATATGCTAATTTTAAGATGCTAATTAAAAGACTCGACATGCGCACCGCACATTACACTTGTGATAAAAAGGCGGGAAACATGCAGTTCCTGTTATTCTGCGTCTGGGAAGGTAGTCATGAATCTATCATTTATGAATCGGGCTCTGCTTGTGAAGCTTTTTTACAAGAAAGGTGAGTGTGCGGCAATTGCAATGAAGAAGTTCCGGACATTAAAGGGTTTAAGAAGCGGCTCTGGGCCGATGACTGCATTCGGTCTGAAGAAGACAATTGATAAATTCGAAGAGTCGGGTTCATTTGACGTGAAATGTGGCAGAGGGAGGAAAGCAATTGCTTCAATGTCAGTGGAGTATGTGGCTAGAGAATTGCAGGAAGCGTCAAGGAGTGCTTTTGGAACGTGCAGTGCACGGGGAATTTCCCGAACTTTAGACATGCCTGTCAGCACGGTTCGTAAAATTTTACGAAACATCCTGCAATGCCATCCATTTAAAATTACGTATGTTCAGAAGTTGATTCCTCCTGACTTGCCAAAACTAGAAGCTTTTGCCCTGCAAATTCTTGATCGAATGGAAGTGGACAATGCATGGCCATGGAGCATTTTGTGGACAGACGAAGTCCATTTCCATCTCCAAGGTTCTGTCAATACTCAAAATTGTAGAATATTGGCATTGCCTCTTTATTCTCAAAAGGTCATTGTGTGGCGCGGGTTTACGGCAGAATTTATCGTTGGTCCTTTCTTTTTTCGAGGATATTGGTCCTTCGGGTCCTGTAACCTGTATAGTCAGTGTGACACGTTATGAATCTCTTTTGCGCAACCAGCTCATTCCAGCACTGCAACAGCGCGGGTGTGTGCATAGCACAATTTTTATTCAAGATGGCGCTCCTCCGCACATTGCAACACCAGTGAAGCTGCTGTTGAATCTGCATTTTGGAAATGACAGACTTATCAGTCGCTATTTCCCAACAGCCTAACCACCATGATCACCTGACCTCTTCCCTTTCCACTTGTGGACCTTACCTTAAGATGTTGTGTATGGTGGTCCGATTGCGTATTTAGCTGAGTTTAAAAACCGCATTACGCAATACATTCACAATATCACCACTGAAACACTCCGTTCTGTTGTGGAACATGCTGTTTTGCGCTTTCAGCTAATAGGAGAAAACGGTGGACAGCTTGTTGAACATTTCTTAAGCAAGTCGAAGCCGACTTCCTTTTTTCGATGGTTTCACACTTTTTGCTTTTTCTACGGTTTTTGTCCTAGGGACAATTGAAAACCATTTTTTTCCTGTCCGCTGTGGCACCATCTTGTCGTGGGGGAAGGGCTTTGAAAAAAAGAGTGCAACAGCAACATGTCACGCCTTTTAACTATCCTCTCAAAATTAGCATTAGCCATAAAAACAGCTTCTCTTAGCTCAAAATTTCTCAACAAAAGACAAAGGGGATCTGTACATCACAAAGCATTATTTTAAAAGAAAAAGAAATACCAACCACGAACACAAAAACGCTAATAATATTGATTTAAAATATTAGCCATCTGGCTTTTAAAAGTAGCCTTCATAAAAATAAACTTACCCCATGCCCAGAATAGAGAAAAAGGAGAAAAAAAATGTCCCCACGCTGTCGCAATCCCACGATAACTTTTTTTAAAAAAAGGAATCAGCAAATTTTTTAAAAGAAACACTAGTGCCATTGCGCCATCAATATTCGAGGAAACAAAACAGATGGCTTAAAAACATGAATTTTTAGGGAATGGAAAATTGATTCTAAGTATTATAAATTTCAATGTTTACTGAAGTGATTACTTCAGAAAATAGCATTTATCAACCATTTTATTGAGAATTTTGCGTGCAATGCTCCACTTAAAGTCAGTATCCTACATCGCAAAGGAGTGAAAGACATAAGGCCAGTTATTATTCGTTTTAAAGAAACTTCCTGTTCTATCCGCTTAAATAGATTTAGAAGAATTTTAAATTTAGAAAATATTTCTAAATTATAGGTTTAGAAATTTTTTACTTGATTTGCATGTACATTTTTAGGATTTTATTCCAAAATTGAAACAAATTCTATTATAAATTACTTTTGCGTTCATTTTGATACTATTATTTCAAGTTATTTAATTTCCATTAAAATAATGACAAAGTAAATTGATCGTACAATATAGTCGTAAACAATATGTTAATGGCTAACAATCGGCTGAGTGTAGAATGAGTGTGCATTATACTGAAACAGCACTTAATCGGAAGTTCCATCATTTTTTTAGCATTTTACGAAATATCAGGAATAATTTATATATTGAAAAAACTTCAATACTACTACAGCAATTACTTATGAAATGCTGTTATAAGAAAATACGGTTTTAGCAAATACATCAATGAGAAACAATAGAGAAATAAACATATCAATACTTCCTAAGAAACCCTTTCTAAATGGATTTTAATTAAATGCAATCATTGAATCGTTAAAAAATAAAATTTCTTTTAAACTTCAAAAGTAAGATGCATCGAGGTATAACTTTTACCGAGTTCAGGTGGGTTCTTAAAAATGAAAAATTCCATGCTATTTTAGGGAGGCAAACATCTCTTTATAAAATAATTTCAGCAGGTAATTGAGTAATTTAAAAGAAAAATGTTTGTTCTATTTTTTTCACCGCTATTTAAACAGGCATTTTACTGCCGAGCGGAGAGATGTAAATTAATCTTCTCGGAGAAACCTAACGCATAAAACGCGATTATGTCAAAAACAAATTTGTTTTGCCTTCGGTGGAATATCATTTATTCTTATCAGTGTTTTCATAGCTGTGGATAAATGCACTGAAATATCTTAAACTCAAAAATAAAAAGAAAGAGAAGAAAGAAATGTAAAGAAAACTAGATAAGTAAACTTGAAAATTGAGACTTGTATTCTTTCACAAAATTTATCTTTTTTCCTTTCTGGATCCCATCAAATTCCATATACATCATTCGATGAAAAGGCAAATTAAAATAAAATACTTTGAATATATTTTCATTCGTTCAAAGGTCACATAATATTTAATATCTATTTTTCTATAATTTAGCAAAACTGAATATGATATTTTATTAGAATTTACACTCGAGTTCATATTTATGGTAAATGAAGTTTTAATTAACTTTAAATTTCTAAACATTATTCAGAAGAGAGATAAAAGAATAATAATAATAAAAATAACTCCAGCCGTTTACTTTTTTAGTAAATAATATTCTATTGTTTCTGATGTAAAAATAAAGAAACTGCGTTAAAATTAAAAATGTGTGAAATGTAAAGAAGCCTGGAAAATTTACGGTAACTTTTTAAAAATGTAGTGATGCATTCTACGTAACTTTTCTTCAATATTTTTAATATTTTCTTTCCTTTCAAATCATTTTCTTTTATGAAATAGGGCGAATTTCGACTAAAGTGATTTGTAATTTAAAAACATTTCTCTTAAAATTATGGTCTGGATTCTTAAAATGTAAGTTTTCCGGCATTTTTTAGCTTAGCAATTCAGTATAACATTACGTTCGATATTTTACGTGTTCGCCAATTCGGAGGAAATATAGTTCTATGTTATTTTATTTTATAAATATTATTTAAAATCACGACAAAATAATTCCTTAGCTACCATTTACATTTGTTTCAAGCTAAATTTTATTATACTTGACAAAAATATTAAATTATTAAGTACAAAGCATTCATTACCAATCTATTTCGATATTATTTTTTATGGTACTTCAAGATTAAATTTTAATAATCTTTCGGTTAAATAAGATAAATTATTACAATTATATAATACTACAATTATGTTATAGTATTATATAATTATAATAATTATAATATATATATATATATAATACTATAATATAATATTATAACTATATTATATAATACATATAATTTTACTTTAACTAAAATATAATCCTTCAATAGCAATGCGAAAAAATGAACGCAAAAGTTTAAAATAATTTTTCTGGTTACAATAAAATGCATGGTTTGAATAAAAGCATGGGCTTTTTTCTTTTAAGCCTCTCCACGAAGATCAAAGATAAATTTAAGAATGATAAAATTAAAATAAGGTGATATTAGTAATATTAAAATTTCTAGATTGTTTACTTATGCCCGTCAAACACACTGCGCCCGAACTAGCCGTTGAGAATATTGAGCCCGACGGAGGGTTAACATATATTTTATCTCAAAATGCCTTTTGTTCATATTTTGAAAGCGTATTGACCTAGAATGATGAAATTTGGAGTTTTCGACGGTTTTAGGAATTGTTTTGGTTTCTTTTGAATTATTATCTTGTCTATTGTAAAGTTTTTAGATCTCTTGTGTGCTTCTGCGCTTTTGTTCAGTTTTTGATATGCTTATTGTCTCTCGATTTTTGTTTGTAACTATTTGGTTTTAAATGGTATCGATTGTAATTTGGTTATCTTTTGTATGCGTTTTGTGATTTTAATGTTTAAATTTTTGCGTCTTTGCTCTTTGAGTTTTGTGTTTTTGCTCTTAATCTTTGTGTTTTGAGTTTTTAATGTTAAGCTTTTTGTGTTTTTGCCCTTTGGGTTTTTGCGTTTTGTGTTTTTGCTCTTTATCTTTTTGTGTGTGTTTTTAATATTAAGTTTTTTGGGTTTTGCTCTTTTGCGTTTTGCTCTTTATCTTTCTGTGCTTTGTGTTTTTGCTCTATCTTTTTTTTGAGTTCACTGTTGTAAGCGATATTTTTAAATTGTTCTACTCACTCCTTGGGGTTCTTTGTAAAATCTTTTTTAATGTAGTTCATTTCTTTTGTTTTATGTTTCCCTTCTGGCCTGTGGAAGGCCTTACAACTTTTTGGGTAGGCTGGGCCGGAGCGGGTTTTAAGTAAGTAAGTAAGTATTCGAGTAGAACTTTTGAAGCAGTTTATAAATTTGTAGCCAAAAGTAACTGTTGCTGTGGAAAATTTGATCAAATATTTTGTTTATATAGCCGCGTCAAAATTTTTTAATCTAGAAATTATCTTATTGTGATATATGTCAGAATAATTCTTATGCATTTATTTTCATGTCATTATATTTTAATGACTGAGCAAAGAGATACAGAATAATTTTAACTAGCAGAAAGCAAAAAAAAATCAATTTCGAATATACAAGTAAGAAATCTTTCGTGTGAATAAGTGAGCATAATTTAAAAATGGCAAAATATTAGTTTAATGGTTGACATTTGAAAAAAGTAGGTGACTTAAGTTCAAATAACTCTTGCTCCTTATGAGTAATAAATTATTTAAGACTTACTTTCAAAATAAGCAATAAGTTCCACATTAATACGAGAAAATTGAAGCCAGTGAAAAAAGACAAGCAAAATTGCAATAAAAATTAACTGGTGTTAAAGTAAAATTTCTTATCTATAAATGTTGATATGGTGATCTAAGAAGTACATCACTAATTTAAAAATAAACGAATAAAAATGCCAAATGTGCAGAAAATAAAGAATTTAATTATTCTGAAAACGTTTGTAAGAAAAGAATAATGTATATCAATATAGGAAAAAATCTTTGTAACAACGAATTAAAAGTTCTGATTCAATTTAGTCTTATTCATTTCCTATAATCATAATAAAAACTGTACACTAGGTATCAGGAGAATCAATGCCTAAACAAAGTTTTGAGACAGAGTTTCATTGCGATATGTAGGAAGAAGTGTCTACGAACTGGAATTATATTTTTACGATGTACCTTCTTCTAGTAAAACATATGCGAAGAACAATTCTTACAATAAAACCAAGTCTTCTCTGGTTTTAAAAATACTTACTGTTTCCTTTTATTGGTTTTTAGAATATTTTCAATTTAAAAGGAAAGCGATTCCCCTATTTTGTGATTTTTTTAATAATTCATATTTTTTAATATTTTTCTTTCAAAAGTTTCAATCTGATGATTTTAAATGAATAAACAAATTAATGGAATTGCAGAAAAATCAGCAAGAAAAAAATGTTAATTTCAGTCAGCTTATATCTTAAGTTGAGAGCAGTGTTTCGATTATAGCAGAGTTTAAATAAACACTTCGTGATTTTAGGCAGAATATTGCTTTGTCTTAGGTCTGAATAAAGTTAGAATTATGAACCTAATTTTATGCACATTTTGTATATGAATTATAAAAGTTAATTCCCTTACAATATACACTTTAAGTACTTTATACCACGATTTCGGTGATGTAATTTTCTAATTCTTTTTCATATGTTATAGTTTATAGAAGTTGGAGGAATATTAAAATGTGTCGAATCATTGGTATCTTGTTCAATGCCATATTAAAATTTTTTTGAGTACTAAACATTTAGTATTCTCAGCAAATTCATGTTAGTCGAAACAGCATTCTCTCACTGTTGTGCGAAAGCCATGTTTCAAAGTCATAAGGGGTACTGACACTGTAGAAGGAGAGAATAAACTAATAATGAATGTCACCCTTCGTTGAAAGCGCCATGTTTTAAGAGTTGTTTCTTAAAAATAATCGGAGTAAATGCAAAGTAAGTTAATCAAGAAATAATACAAGAATTACGTTTGTATTTGAAACTCAATCATAGTTTGCATTTTTTACGCAAAAAATTAAATATTATTAAAAAAAATACATTTTTCTCTTTTATTTAGCAGAAGAAATTCTAAACCAAAACCTTTAAAAAAACTGCCTTTCTCAAAGAAACATTATATACGATTTTATGTTATTTAGAGACGTTTTAAAGATTTAAATGCTATTCAAATACTTCTAAGAAGAAAAGAAATTGTTATAATACATATAAAGAGATAATTTTAATAATTTTAAGAGATCATTTTAATAAACAAATAAATTTGCACTTATTTAGGGTTATTTTTAACGCATTCGTATATAGACGTATTCTTTTTCTATTTACCTATTCGTATTTCAATAAAGTAACTTTTTTATATTACTTTGAAGACTTAAAAATTTACTTCCATCCCATTCATACAATATTTTTACTTGAGCTTCATATTATTATTAAATCAATATTAAAGTATATATATTAAATATTATACTATTATTTTCATGTCCCTTTTCTATATAATTTTATATATTTTCATATATAGAGATTGAGTACCTTTGATTAAAATTCATTACTTCAAATAATCTTTTCCAGTACTGCGTCATTAAAATGTGTGTTAGAGGAACAAGCATCAAAAGCAAATAGATTAAAATGTTTTTTTTTCTATAATTTGAGCTAGAACTAGGAGTCAAACAATCTCAGCTGAAATGCATTCTTTACACCCAGATATGACGAATGCATTAGCTATATCTATACCTTTTAAGACTGTCACATTTTCTATTTTATCTGTTGATAACATATGAAATGCAACTGTTGAGAAAAATAAAGAAGCTAATTTTTTTTACTTTTACTTACGTTATCTTTCTTGCTCGGTTGCATCCAGACGACAACCATCTTTGCTGATTTTCTTCCCTTTCATGGAAATGCTCCGAATTTTCATTAGAAACATGGATATTTGAGCTTTTGAAACCGTTATCTGTTTTATTCATTTCTGTTTGACATACGAATGGAATAAATATTGAAAACAACTGAAATAAATAAACTTTATATATTCCTTTTCAATTTCTGTCCAAAAGCAAGTAAAAAGTAATTCTTTTTGCAGAACGCCGAAACAGCAACCACTGGAGTCAAAGTGCCGAGATTAGAAGTAAAGTCTTTTGCATTTTAAAGGAGAATGAGGATATATAAAGACTGCTACCAAAAATCAAAGTTAAATAAAATGAAGAGATCCAGAACGATTTTATTTGAAAACTAATTGGTCGTTCTATTTTAATGCATCAAGTCCTTCTAGCTTCTGAAAATTGTTTTGTCATTATCGAACTATATTACTTTTTTTCTACATGAAAGGATCAAAGTTTAACTTGATAATTCTTACATACGCAGGGCCATTGAAGCAATATATCGTTTTGATGCCAATGTATCTGGAATTTTCCAATATTTTTAAGCCTTAAATGCTTTTTCATCAATACAATTTAGGAATCAAAATCTCAATCAGCTGCATAATTTACAATATTTCGTAAGCTAAATTTAACTTCCGTTTTGAAGAATAAAAAAAAGAAAAGAAAAGTGAAAACCAACATGAAACTTATCTTTCTTTTGCATGGCATTTTTAACGACAAAAGCCACAGATCTTTTATAAAACTAACAGAAATGATATTCCTGACTGGTAATATATAAGATATTTCTTCTATGAAATTCAAATCACAGATTATAACATATTTTTATTTCAGTTTTTATAATCTGAAATATTTATTGCACTAAAATTATTTTTATACCATCTTAGAGAGAAAAAAATTATCTTTTTGAAGATATTAATTCTATTGCGGTAAAGATTTTTTCTCTAATTGTAATTGTAATTTATTTTTAACGCTATTTCTAACAATGCATTTCATTTTTATAGAATTAGCTTCAAGCTAATTTACTTTTTCGTCAGCGTGCATTTCCCAGGTTAAAGTTAAAAAAAATATTGTTTACTTTGGACATAAACAATAAAGGAGACTTTTTACTTCCGAATTTCGGTTGTCGTAGCATTTACACCTTTTAATACGATTACACAGTGATCCAATGACGTTAGCTAATTATTCCTTTAATGTTTTGTTTAATTTTCACAAATTTTTAAATGATCCTAATGAGTGTGTGAAGAAGGTTTCAAGGCTTTTCAGTCCAATTTCTATCGTAAGAAGAGGACAAAGGGAGGGAAAATCGATGTTTTAACTGCCTATTTGTCGCAAGAACTCCTCCTAAACGATAAATACACTATCATTCAAAAGTTAAGGAACATTTCGTAAAATGAGAGAAATTTGTAATTAACACGAAAACTATGTTTCGAAATCAGTTCTGGAGACTCGTGTGACATTCAATAGAGTATCATATACATATTACAGTGAAGATTCGGTCACGAGGGCAATTAGGGGGACCACCAGAAACGGATGAAGGCGAAAATGGAGTTTCACCCATCCTGTTTCAGAGGAAGCTGATAAAGAGATGTAACTTTATCAATGGTTATGGTTTAATGTACATAATATTTACATGCATTTTGGTAAGCATATCGCAAATATTCGGGAAAATATAAATGTTTCTTTAAAAAATCCCAAATTTTTCCGCATGTGTTTTGCTTATAACATGCAGAGTTTTCATTCAAATTATTCGAAATTTGCAGAACACTTGACAATATGTTACAGAAGTATTATATAAAACTTTGAAGTAAATACGGTGAATATTACAGGAAATTTGGTGTTTGTACTAAATAATTTTTTACTGCGCATGTGCGAGACGCAGCGGAATTTTTCTTTCATAACTTCAAAGCCAGATATATAGAGCAACTTTTAAAAAATTCCAGTTGAATCCCATTAAAATTCAGAAAGCTGTCGGCATTTCAGTGAGGTGAATTTCAATTTCTCTTTAAGAGAAGCTAAATGATGAGGGTTCTTGCACAAACTGATATTTTTTTGAATTTGAATCTTCGAACAGTAACATTGAAATTTAGTAAAGTTGAATATCCTGAATACCATAAACACTTATAAAATAAATACATTATTTAAATTGCATTTCTCGAATACCATTCGAAGATTAAAGTTTTAAAAATATCAGTCAGAGCATGGTAGTGGTTTAAAGAAAATCAACGAAAGACACTGCTGCGAGAATCTCTTTTATTAACTTGAAAGTGTTATAAGTACTTGGACTTAAAAGTATTTTTCCCGAGCAACGCCGGGTATAATATAAAAAAGAAAATACATGTGTCTGTCTGTGTGTCTGTCACAACAACTCCTCCTAAACGGTGAGCGGCAGCGACATAAAATTTGCACGCGACATTCTGGGGTGCATTTCTTGGTCAACTGTGCTATTTTCAATCTTCAGAATTAATTAGTTCTCAAGATATTTAATTAAATAATGAAAATTAAGCCGTTTTAAGCATAATTATTAAATATTTTTCGCCAATAACTTCTAAAATATTTATTTCGCGAAAATTATTTTTATACCATCTTAAAGAGCAAACAATTATTTTTGCAATGATACTAATTCCATAGCGGTAAAGAGTTTTCCCTAATTGTGATTAGCGTTTAAAAATTTATTTTTAAAACAATTTATAACAATACTTTCTATTCTTATAAAATTAAATTCAAGCCATATTTCTGTTTATCAAATCCATCATTCACTTTCATTTGCCACTTTGAAAATTAATATAATAAAATATTGTTTTCAGAAGTTTTCATTCCCGAGGTAGACTTTTCATTTTCGTTTTTATTCGTAGTATATACCTCTTTTAATATGGTTGCATAGTAATCCAATTACTGCGCAATTGGATTAATTTCTCTTTCTTTGAGTTGTTTAGTTTAATTTTCTAGATCAATTGTGCTTTTATTTAATTTTCAAAAATTATTACTTCTAAAGATATTTAATTAAATAACAAAAATTCAGTTAATTTTCAGAGTTTTTACTCAGTTATTTTCAAATAGATTCTGAAATATATATTGTACGAAGATGATTTATATACCATCTTAGAGGGCAGAAGATTTTCTTTCCACTGATCTGAATTTAAATGGCACAACGTTCTTTACCCCGATTTTAAAAAAAATCGAAATTCGTTTCAAAAACAATCTGTAACAGTGCTTGATAATCATGTAACTAAATTTAATCCCATTTATTGTTTATTCAAATCATTCATTCCCATGTTTTTGCCACTGTTAAAATTATGATGAAAACATCGCTGCCCTTGAATTTTTATATATTCCAAGATTTTATATTTTTATATAGAGAAAGGCAGAATTTTAGCTTTCGCTTTCTTTTCGCAGCGTGTTCTATTTTCAATTTGTTTGCACAGTAATCCAATAACGTTAGTTATTTGGTCTCTCTATGCGATGCTTCATTTAATTTTTGCAAATTTGTAAATGATCCCAAACGAGCGTGTAAATTCATTCAAGGTTATTGAGTCCGGTTACTACCGAAAGGAGATAACCTAATCAGAAATGGAAGGGACACTATTTGGCGTTTTCCCGATAAGGCACACAGACACCAAAAAGAAGAGAATGGCACTTCGGATAATTGCAATAAAATCCACGACGTGAAGGAGCTTCTATTCTCGCCGTAGTTATGATGAGAAAGAAAAAAAAATTGGAATTTCAAGGATTGTTAGATTCGTGCCAGATGGTAAAAAGGCCGGAGACAAAAGGAAAATAGGGGTTGAACAGCTGGCGGAAGGGGTCATGTAACACGGGAAAGGTCGAACGAAAATCGACAGACGCTGCCGTGAAAAACTGCTTCATTAAGCTTAAAATATTATAAAATATACACAAAAATATTTTTTAACCCGAGCAACGCCGGGTATATCATCTAGTCTATAACATAAAATACAAAATACATACATCTGTCGGTCACAAGAACTACTAAAAGGAGAATGGTAGCGCCATGAAATTTGCTCACGGCATTCTAGAGCACATTCTAGATCAACTATGCTATTTTGGACTTTCACTCAGAACTAATTAGTTCTTAAGATATTTAATTAAATAACAAAAATGAATCTATTTTTAGACGTTTTCCGACAGTAACTTCTGTAATATTTATCGCACGAAAAGTATTTTACACCATCTTAAAGAGAAAAAGAATTATCTCTTTAATGATACTAATTTCATTTCTGTACCACGTTTTTTCTAATTTTAATTAACATTTCAAAAAATGCATTTTTCTCGAAATTCGTTGCAATGCTTTCTATTGTTATAAAATGAATTTTAACCTATTTAGTACTTCATGAAATCCTTCATTCACGCGTTTCATTAACATAGGCAAAAACAAACGTGCTGCGTAATAAAGAATTATAGCTTTATTTGGAAATTAACTCCAAGTCAATGCTCTTTCATATACAACTTTTACTGCGCACGTGCAATAAACCAATGGCTTTAGTTTGATTACAATGCTGTGTTTCGCGTTTAATTTAATAAATTTTAAATGTTCCGAATTCATTTATAAAATCATTGAATATTTGGAAAACGCCGCAACGCCCGAACAATGGAAAACGCCGCAGCGAAAAATCGTTTTATTTAATTTATAGCAAATACCTAACCAGCTAATGATTTTTCTTAAACTTTTAAAATTACTTATTTTATAAATGCCCAAAAGAAAGAGAAAGACATTTAATCTTGCAAGTCTCGCCACAATGCACTAAAGGAAGTCGCAATACAAGCAAGTTCATGAAAAAAAGACGTGAATCTAATGTAATGTAAAGAGCTGAGAGACGAAAAAGGAGATTGATGAGGAAATAGTAAAACTGTTTTATTTAGCTTATATATTAGTTTACTAGCTGTTACCCGCGAATACGTGCACGAAGAATTTGAATAATTCTTTTTTTTAATTCACGAATGTGAATGTTTTGTTGCATTTTGAAAGTTGAAAGGAAAAGTTCTGACGGTTGATATTACTTAATTGGACGGCTGACAGGAGTGTACTGTACATGTATGCTGATATAGTTATGTAAATTGTTTATCTATGATGATATACTTTTGTATGCCACGTTATTTGCACGGATGTAGAGGTTGTGTGGGCTGTACACACGTGAACAGGCCACATATAGTTGCCCATGGGAAAAATATGGTTTTTCCAAATGTACGCCTGCCACTTTCAGTGTCTGGTCTTGAGCCTCGCAAATGATATTTTTACAGAGATTTGTTACCTTTTGAACTGAGTTGATAAATCCTTCGGTGTTATCGGAAGGTGTGGAATTAAAACACTCTCTCTTCTCCCTATATCAGTCATAACAGTAGCTTTCACGACGTTTGTACCTAGGTGTGTAATTTTTAACTGTGCGCCATTGCGCAGTCTCGGTATATCGAGGTTACGTATTAGTAGTACTGGCACACCGACTATCATTCTAGGCTTGTCGGAAGGTGCCCCTGACAATTATAAGAGCTTGAAGAGCTCTACAGAATATGATGCTCCTTGTTAATGCCCATTACCGTATCTACAGAAGGATATTCTGTAATATCTCACTGTGAAAATTAAACAAAACACCGAAAGAATAATTCACTAACGTCATTGGATCACTGTGTAACCGTATTAAAAACTGTAAATGCTACCACAACAGGAAAACGGAAGTGTAAAGTCTCCTTTGTTGTTTATGGTCAAAGAAAGCAATATTTTCTTATATTAATTTTAACACTGGCAAAAGCCCGCGAGCGAAATAGTAATTTGGCTTGAATTTATTTCTATAAGAATAAAAAGTATTGTTAAAAATTACGTTAAAAAATATTTTTAAACCTTTTATAGTAATCGGAGAAAACATTTCATCGCAATGGAATTAATAGCATTAAAAAGATCATTTTCTGGTCTTTAAAATGACATAAAAATAATCGTTGTCTAATAAAGATTTCAGAAGGTATTGGCAAAAAACGTCTAAGCATTAGGCTTAAAAGCGGCTAATATTCGGTATTTAATTAAATATCTTAAGAACTAATTAACTCTGAAAGTTGAAAATAACACCTTTGAAAAATATGCTCTAGAATGCCGTGTGTAAATTTCACGTCGCTAACGTTCACCGTTTAGGAGGAGTTCTTGTGACCGACCAATCGACCGACAGACAGACAGATACATGTAAATTCTGCCTTATTTTATGGATACTTATAAATATAAGCAAAAGTTTCAGAAATAAAGGTAAATTAGTTCAAAGTCTAACCATTTCCTAGCAACTGAGTAGCTATAAATTAGCGTTATTTCAAAATCGTCTGCACGTAAAATTTAAAAAATTAATAAAAATTTAATGAAAAATGTCACAGAAATAAAATTGGTATCATTGAAAAGGCAAAATTTTTATCTTTAAGATGGCATAAAAATAATTTGTATTGGGCAATTTGTTCCGAAGTTACAGCGGAAAAAAGTATTACGTGATAGTTGATTTTAAAAATAATTTATTCCACATGTTTTCGCATTCCTGAAGGATCACGTGACATTTGATTAAAAAATAAAATAAACTTCATCGCGAATCGCGGAGTCAATGGGCTTTCTTTGTTAACTATTTTTAATCTGTAGTCAAAAATAATTAATTTAACGTGATTTCACCTAGCCTATGTCCGTTCTTGGGTTTGAAGCTACAACTCTGCCAATTTTCATCCAAATCGGTTTGGATGGTAGTTTGGTCGTGAAAGCTTAACAAACAGACAGACACACTTTCGCATTTATTATATTACTAGCTGTTACCCGCGACTTCGTGCGCGAAGAATTTGAATTATTCTTTTTTTAATTCACGAATGTAAATGTTTTGTTGCATTTTGAAAGGGGAAAGGAAAAGTTCTGACGGTTGATAATACTTAATTGGACGGCTGACAGGAGTGTACTGTACATGTATGCTGATATAGTTATGTAAATTGTTTATCTATGATGATATACTTTTGTATACCACGTTATTTGCACGGATGTAGAGGTTGTGTGGGCTGGACACACGTGAACAGGCCACATATAGTTGCCCATGGGAAATATATGGTTTTTCCAAATGTACGCCTTCCACTTTCAGTGTCTGGCCCTGAGCCTCGCAAATGATATTTTTACAGGGATTTGTTACCTTTTGAGCTGAGATGATAAATCCTTCGGTATTATCGGAAGGAGTGGAATTAAAACACTCTCTCTTCTCCCTATATCAGTGATAACAGTAGCTTTCACGACGTTTGTACCTAGGTGTGTAATTTTTAACCGTGTGCCATTGCGCAGTCTCGGTATATCGAGGTTACGTATTAGGAGTACTGGCACACCGACTATCATTCTAGGCTTGTCGGAAGGTGCTCCTGACAATTCTAAGATCTTGAAGAGCTCTACAGAATATGATGCTCCTTGGTAATGCCCATTACCGTATCTACAGAAGGATATTTTGTAATATCTCACTGCGAAAATTAAACAAAACATCGAGAGAATAATTCACTAACGTCATTGGATCTCTGTGTAACCTTATTCAAAGCTGTAAATGCTACCACAACAGGAAACCGGAAGTGTAAAGTCTCCTTTGTTGTTTATGGTCAAAGAAAGCAATATTTTCTTTTATTAATTTTAACACTGGCAAAATCCCGCGCGAGAAACAGTAATTTGGCTTGAATTTATTTCTATAAGAATAAAAAGTATTGTTAGAAATTACGTTAAAAAATATTTTTAAACCTTTATAGCAATCGGAGAAAATATTTCATCGCAATGGCATTAATAGCATTAAAAAGATCATTTTCTGGTCTTTAAAATGGCATAAAAATAGTTGTTGTCTAATAAAGATTTCAGAAGTTATTGGCAAAAAACGTCTAAGCATTAGGCTTAAAAGCGGCTAATGTTCGTTATTTAATTAAATATCTTAAGAACTAATTAACTCTGAAAGTTGAAAATAACACCTTTGACCTAAAAATATGCTCTAGAATGCCGTGTGTAAATTTCACGTCGCTACCATTCACCGTTTAGGAGGAGTACTTGTTACCGACCGATCGACCGACAGACAGACTGATACATGTAAATTCTGCCTTATTTTATGGATACTCATAAATGTAAGAAAAATTTTCAGAAATAAAGGCAAATTAGTTCAAAGTCTAACCATTTCCTAGCAACTGAGTAGCTATAAATTTGCGTTTTTTCAAAATCGTCTGCACGTAAAATTTAAAAAAATAATAAAAATTGAATGAAAAATGTCACAGAAATAAAATTGGTATCATTGAAAAGGTAAAATTTTTATCTTTAAGATGGTATAAAAATAATGTGTAACGGACAATTTGTTCGGAAGTTACAGCGGAAAAAAGGATTACGTGATAATTGATTTTAAAAATAATTTATTCCACATGTTTTCGCATTCCTAAAGGATCACGAGACAGCTGATTGAAAAATAAAAGTCTTCATCGCGAATCGCGGAGTCAATGGGCTTTCTTTGTTAACTAATTTTAATCTGTAGTCAAAAATAATTAATTTAACGTGATTTCACCTAGCCTATGTCCGTTCTTGGGTTTCAAGCTACAACTCTGCAAATTTTCATCCAAATCGGTTTTGTGGTTTGGTCGTGAAAGCTTAACAAACAGACAGACAGACAGACAGAAAGACAGACAGACAGACACACTTTCGCATTTATTATATTATTAAGTATTAAGGATATACTTCTGTATGTTTGTTGTTTCAAGGCAATCCAATGACGTTAATTACTGTTTCTATTCGATGTTCATTTATTTTCACAAAAAATTTTAATGATCCTAAATTGAATGTGTAAGTGTTTTTCTGATCAGTCACACAAACACTAAAAAGAACAACATTCTTCTCCGGACAATGGCAATAAAAGCAAAGATATGAAAGAGCTTCTGTTGACGCCGTAGCAATCAATGATGGGGATGAAAACATGAGTATAAAGGATGGCTAGATTCGTGGCCAGGTGGCTCAAACTAGGGAGAGAAAAAAATTAGAGGAATTCTGATGCTGGCCGAGGATGTCAGACATCACGGGAGTGGACGAACGAAACTCACAGAAAGACATTGCTGCTAAAATCGGTTTAATTAAATTTAAAGTGTTATAAATACTTAGACTTGAAAATATTTTTATCCCGAGCAACACCGGATACATCATCTAGTATTGAAATAAACTTTACGCGTTGATTACGTTAGATTATTTAGATATATATTGACATTAATCGCCGGATTTTTAGTTTTTGGTGAGCTGGCTTACAATGTTAGCCAAAAGGAAACTAATGAGCAAGGTTAGGAATTCATGAAGCTGAATTAAATAAAACGGGTTGCTACGACTCACAAAATATAATGCTGTCTCCTCCACAATGATCTCTCTTATAAAATACAACAGTCACCATCATTGAGCATTCTGGCTTAGCATCCATATAATAGCTTAGATCTGCAAATGCAGTGGATGGATCAAATGGAGTTTTAATTTCTTGCTAATATATCATTAGCATATGAAAAAAATTATAAATATATATTTTAGTCTTTTTTCTTAATAGAAGAAAAGACTAAGAATTAATTGAGTTAAATAAGAAGTGTAATAACATTATTACAGCATTTGTTCTTAATAGAAGAAAAGACTAAGAATTAATTGAGTTAAATAAGAAGTGTAATAACATTATTACAGCATATTTGTGCTAATTAGATGTCGCACTGCTTGTCGATGTTTCACCAGTGGTCAAATATTTGGTTCTTTCAAGTTTTGGCAACAATGCCATTAGATTGTTTTCTAAAATAATTTATTTTGAAATCATTTTCGAAATTTAGAGAAACTTTGAGTCATGAATAATTTTGAGAATGATCAATAATAATATTTCATTAAAATCTTTAAAATTCAATAAATAGTTTCCCTGGGAACTGGAAATTCTTAAGAAAATTATGATATAAAACTTAATATTATATTTAAAGGTTTTTTATAAAGCCACACCACTAGTTCACTGTGTATAGTTTTCTGACGTCACTATAACGCATCTGTAGAAACCCATTATTGCCAGTCTGAATTGAAAAATAAAATTATTTATGGTATACTTGAAGGATTAATATTAATTAAAGTTGCCGTAAGTAAATAAAGAAATAATGTGTTTCACTTTTAATGATTGGAAATTTTTAATTTATCTCATTCATGACTGATATCTTATCTCCTATCTAAATAGAATCCTGCTGCAGAATGAAAACTATTATCCTAATGGCAATCAATCAACTTCCGACATTTTAATAGAATTTGTAATATATGTGAACAAGACAAAATTTTAAGTTATGAATTTAACAGAAGAATTTTATTCTTCAAACCTTTTTCAGTCAAAGTAATTCATCTTGTGATCTAAAATGGTGAACAGGCCAATTCACTGCAATTAGGATCCAACGTCATCCTACCATGAGAAGGAAAGACAAAAATAAAGCTAAGATATTTATGAACATCTATTCAAATATCTTAAATAAAGCAATGAACATCTTGCTTCAGTTCCTTTATTTCCATCAGCAAAGCTATAAACACTTTAATAAAATATAAATGGTACTTTGTGACTCCAAAGATACTAGTGTTTTAGCAAGGAAGACTCCATAAAACTGTATCTCTTCGCTCGCCTATAAAAAAATTAAAGTATTTCGAAATCTTAATATCCCACTCCTTCTATGAAGTAATAGCAATTTCCTTATTTTTTAGGAATTTGTTTCTGTTGTCCAGATTTTTTCGTAAAAATTGTACATTAATTGCATCAAGCGTGAGAAAAATTTCTGTGACCCTCTACCTACAACTATAAATGGACTACCAAAATGTTTATGGTATGGTACAGAGCTTTTATCATTCAAAGACCTTGGAGTGATTAAATCTATTTTTATATCTTATTAATAGAGAGCTGTAACTATAGAGGTGGTGAAATTACAGTTTGGGCTGTAATCGATTTGGGTGGACGCTCTACCCTCTATGTATTCCACAGAGGAACTCTGGTTGGAGAGAGATATCGAGAGGAATCTCTTGATGCATATGCTCTTGACTGTATGCTGGTGCTGTTGGTGATGGCTACTTCCTAAAGGTTCATAATTCTTGCCCTAATTGCTCTATCTTTGTCAGAGAATATATGGGGTAGCAGCGTTTGGAAAGAATGATTTCCTCGTCTTAGCCTTATTGAGCACCATTGGGAATATTTTGGGTTGGCAGTCGGCAAATCAAAACTTTCATTCTGCAACTATACATGATCTTTTAGAAGAGTTGTTCGGAGTCTAGTTATTTGCTCCGGTTCAGATCGCGGGCAATATAATTTTAAGTAATGAAAGGCAGTTAGAACTAACCGTATTTGAAATAGAATTTCATTTATTCAGTCTTTTGTTCAACAAAGCTTCCATTTCATCGTTTTATCCATCCATGGACTTCTGGGGAACAAGTAATTACAAATTTCTAATTTTTGCCTTATTTAAATTGTTGTATATTTGGATCATAAAATAGATAATAAAAAATTATCCAAATTTCATGCGTTAGTATTAATTTGCTTGCAAGTTAGGTCCAAAATATAAGGTGTTCCTTAACTTTTGGAAGGCAATTTATATAGTCAGAATTACAAATTTAATGCATAAAAATTGTGGAATTACTTTTGAAATATAAAATTCTACGCAGTAAGACCCAAATTATTCGAATAAAAGTAATTCATTATGTGTCATATTATGAAACATATTTTGAATTACTCATAAAGATTATAAAAGATAATCCATAAAGACGTTAATTTTCACCTTACTACGACGGCGAATTTTCTCACAGAATTTAACTTTAAATACAATATTTGAAATATGTCAAGACACTTCACAATAAAAGCCAGATGAAGCATAACATAATCAAAATCTATTAACTTCACTAAATTTTGGGTGCAATACAAAATCGAGTACCGAAACAAAACATTTCATAATACTGAGGAACAGAATGGAAAATACAAAAAATATTTTGAATTTCAAAATATCAAAAGTAATATAAGTATAAATTTATAAAGAAGCAACTTGATGATTATCGGAAGAAAACACTTAATCTTCCAAACACAAAGAATATATAAAAATTGAAGTATAAAGATGTCCTTCAATTTTTAAAAAGTTTAGAAAGACAATCATAATTATCATCAATCTTTCGAAACACTATATATAGACTCACGGGAAAAAAATCAAGAAAAATATAAATGAAAATAAATTTTAAAGAGACAAAAGTAAAAATTATTTAACCACGAAAACAAAATTTGCAAAGGACAAACTTAGGTGACTTATAATTGAATCTTATAAAATATAGAAGACATTATTATTTATTAAGTACCCCACAAACTCATATTTTATCTACTCTGTAATGCTTAATTTCTTTTGCTCCCATGAAAATATTTAATCGCTGTATTCCATATTAATTTAAATTTAAAAAAATTGTAATACATAATATTTCAAAATGCATACTGTACCATAAAAGCATACTGTACCATGATACTGTATCATAAAAGTGATATGTAAGCATTAATTTCCTATATCTAACTAAACCTAACATCCCTTCGTAGCAATATAAAAAGGCAAAGGTTTTCATGAAATATAATCCAAAAAAATTATTTAATTTACAGTTTAAAAGTTGCGAGGAAATTCTTTCAAAACATTTGGAAAACTAAAAAGTTGAAATGCTTTTATTTAACGAAGCCACTAGCAAACAAATATATGTGTAGACATGTAATAAATGGAGCAACACATTAAAATTTCTATTTCTAGCTCAGTGTT
>BGPR01015686.1:11786-36193 GCA_013235015.1 Araneus ventricosus | reverse complement strand
GCCATTAGACTTTTTCACCATGTGTAGAGGACTTGCCCATGGGCTGCTAGAAGGACGCACTATACCCTGAGACATTAAAAATTCAAATTCCTGACGCGCTATCTTAAGCAACTCGGGAGATAAGCGACGAGGCCTTGAAAATACTGGTTGACCAGTTGTTTCGATAAAGTGATGGACTTTAGTTGGCTTGTTGTTTCTCGTTGGTTGAGATGGATTGGTTAGTTCCGGGAACTGCGATAAAATCTCATAGAATTCTGAATCACCAAGCAAAATAGATATACCAGAAGTTAGCGAATCAGTGTTTGTGTATTTGCCTTGAGTGGTTAATTTAGTTATTCCATCAATCAAACAGCCACTCTTAACGTCCACCAAAAGGTTAAAGTGTTTCAAAAAATCGACACCAATGATTGGTTGGTTAACATTCGCTATTATGAAAGGCCAAGTAAAGGTTCGACGCAAATTCAAGTCTAGAGTCAGGCGCTTTCAACCAAAAGTCGATATTTTGGTGCCATTAGCAGCCAAGAGGAGTAGCTCATTTGAGGAATCAGCTTTTGGAGCATAATATTTTGGCAAAACTGATACGTCTGCTCCGGTATCCACCAAAAATCTCAGTTTACTATTCCTATCGGCCAACATAATTCGATTAACTTGGCGATCGTTGCCAAGGCCAGTGGACGATCGCCGATTTAGTTTTCCGGAGAATTGAAAGAACAAGGACCTTTGCTTTTTTACCAAAATTAGTATGATAAAAACAAATACCACTCGAGGATTCTTTATATTTCCGAAAGCGGTCTCGGGAGCGACTACGTCCGTAGTTAAATTGTCTATCTCTACTTCGAGAACGTGTTTGGCGTATGGTTGAAGAAAGCTCGCCAACTAATGTAGTCAATTGAGTGACTTGTTGTTCAAGTTGGGTTACCCTAGCATCAGAAGTTGAAGGTGTAACGTGAACTGGATTAATATTGGAATGATTAGTCAAATCACTAATTTTGTCTGCAACAGTTGCCAGACCAGCCAGATCCTCACTCAAAGCAGCTAATATTGTTTGGGTGCTATTTGGAAGTCTACCCATCCAGAGAGATTTTAGTAATGGTTCCCCAACAGTATCACCAGCCAAAGCTCTCATGCGTGTTAACAACTGTGATGGCCTCTGGTCGCCAAGTTCTAATCCTTGCAAGAGTGTACGAATTTTAGAAGCTTCACTCTCTGAATGCAACTCAATCAAACGCTTTTTCAATATTGTATATTTATCAATATCGGGAGGTCTCAAAATTATATCACTGACAGAATTCAAAATTTCAGAATCGACTGCAGAAATAACATGATTAAATTTTGTATCATCAACAGTAATTCCGGCCAAGGCAAATTGCGCCTCAAGCTGTACAAACCACAACGCCGGATTTTCTTTCCAAAAAGGCGGTAGTTTGACGCCAACACGAGCAATCGTGGCGTCGTCACTGACGGAATTGTAGTATCTGGCAACAGATCTGAAATCTATTTTATATATCGATTGACTTTAGAGTATCTGGCAACATTTTTGGTAGACAAGGAGAACGAAGTGAGTGCGAATAAAGATGGATGTTTACCTTCTGACCATGGAATTATTTTATTAATTATATTACACGACTAAAAACACTACAGTGGTGACCCGGACGTGATATTTTCGACTATAATGATGCACATTTGGACTGTTGTTCGTGAAGAATTCGTACGCATCTAAACGTTTCCGTTTCTGGATAAGATTTCGTCTTCGGATTAATTCTTTTTGTGAATTTGTCGCACTGTCTGCTCTCCTGAATTTAAAAGATTTCTTGCACAATGTCTGAGGTAAGTGCAGTTCAAATACCTGTCTACAATAGATCGGATCCTGCTCTTTGGTTTATTATGTGCGAAAGCGCGTTTAAATTAGCTGTTCCAAAACCTATTACAGAATCTGTGACTAAATTTAACTATGTTGTTTCCCATTTACCTCCAGAGGTTGCGTCGCTTGTTCGCGATATTTTGATGAATCCTGATGCCACAGATCCTTATACTCATTTGAAAACG
This sequence comes from Araneus ventricosus, assembly GCA_013235015.1. Lineage (NCBI taxonomy): Eukaryota > Metazoa > Arthropoda > Arachnida > Araneae > Araneidae > Araneus > Araneus ventricosus. Next base: position 34,147 of record BGPR01015686.1, on the reverse strand, counting down.
GAACTTATAAATAGGTCAGGTGAATCTTCACAACAGGAGATTCGTCAGCTTCTATCGGGTGAAGAGTTAGGTACTAGAAAACCTTCTGAGTTGTTAAGAAATATGAAACGTCGTGCAGAAACTTTGAAGGTCCCAGAAACATTTATGTTAGAATTGTTTCTGCAGCGTTTGCCGACATCAGTACAAACTATCTTAGCAGCTGTTACAGACCTAACATTAGATAAAGCAGCTGAAATTTCAGATAGGATTTTAGAAGTTACACCTGTTCCTATGGAAATTCATGCTGTAAATAAGAACAATTCGAATTCCATGGAGGAAAAACTACTTTCCGAAATAGAAAAATTGAATGCACGAATTGATAAGCTCGAGTTTTCTCGTAGTCGTTCTCCTTTTCGCAGAAACAGAAGTAACCAAAGATCGAGAGGGAATAGTCAAAATCGAAATTCGTCTGTTTGCTGGTATCATCGTCGTTTCGGAAAAAACTGCAAACCTGAAAAATGCGTTTCGCCTTGTAATTTTCAGGGAAACGAAAACGGCGAAGAATAGACGCGACATGTTCTTTGCCGCAGACATCACGTCGCCTGTTCATTCGAGACCGGATATCAAATATCTCCTTTCTGGTCGACACCGGTTCTGACGTGTCTTTAATCCCTGCTAATACCTATCAGAAAAGAAACTCTTCGCAACAAACCCTTTTCGCTGCAAATTCTTCTACTATTAACGTATATGGACAGAAAACATTATCCTTGAATTTCAATTTAAGAAGAGACTTTTTATGGACTTTTCTGATTGCCGACGTAAGTATACCTATTCTTGGAGCGGATTTCCTCCATTATTTTGAATTGGTACCAGATCTCCGCAACAAATGCCTTAGAGATACAAAAACAAAATTACAATCAGTAGGCCATTTAAAGTATGCTGATCTCCATTCGGTTCAGATTTCTATTTCTAAAGATACGATTTATCATAAACTGTTAAAAGAATTTCCTTCTATTACAAAATTGCCTAATCCAAATCAACCGGTAAAACATACTACTGTTCACCATAATGTAACAAAAGGTCCTCCTGTGGTGGCAAAACCCCGAAGGCTGGCTCCAGATCGTCTTAAAATCGCAAAATCAGAATTCCAAAATATGATGCATCTAGGACATTTACGACCTTCGAAAAGCAATTATGCTTCTCCACTTCACATGGTTCCCAAGAAAGGTACTTTAGATTGGAGGCCTGTTGGGGATTATAGAGCTTTAAATTCTCAAACAACAAAAGATAAATACCCCATTCCTTGTATCGCTGATTTTACTGCCGAATTACATGGATCAAAACTTTTCAGTCGAATCGATCTAATAAAAGCCTATCATCCAATTCCCATTCACCCAGAAGATATCCACAAAACGGCAATATGTACTCCTTTTGGTTTATTCGAAAGTACAAGAATGCAATTCGGACTGTGTAACGCATCTGCGACTTTTCAACGTTTTATAGATGAAGTTACTCGTGGTTTACCAGGAGTTTACTCTTTTGTCGATGACATTCTGATAGCATCTAAAAATCATGAGGATCATTACCAACATTTAAAAACCTTATTTGCAAGATTAGATGAATACGGCCTATGCATAAATGTTTCGAAATGTATATTTGGTGCATTGACAATAGACTTTTTAGGTTTCAATCTGTCAGAAAATGGAATTAAGCCTCTACCTGATAAAGTCAAATGTATACTAGACTTTCCTAAACCAGATACTTTAACTCAGTTGCGTAGATTTCTGGGCATGTTGAACTTTTATAGATGTTTCATACCTAAAGCTGCACATATACTTGCTCCCATAGTACAGTTTTTGGAAGGGCATACTAACAAAAAGAAATCTCGTTCCAGTGTTCGCAAATCATTCGAACAACTCAAATGGAATGAAAACGCAGAACAAGCTTTTCTTGCCGCTAAAAAAGCGATTGCCGAAGCCACTCTTTTGAGACATCCTATTCCAGGAGCTCAATTGAGCCTATGGGGGGACGCCTCAGATGTTGCTATAGGAGGCACTTTATCTCAATTATCGCAAGGGAAATGGGAACCGATAGCCTTTTTCTCCATGAAACTGAACAAAAGTCAGCAGAAATGGTCAACTTATGACAGAGAACTATTCTCGATTTATTCGGCAATAAAAAAATTTAAACACATGTTAGAAGGCAGGGAATTCCAAATTTATACTGATCAAAAACCATTAATTTATGCCTTCAAGCAAAATCCAGATAAATGTTCACCTAGGCAATTACGTCATCTCGATTTCATATCCCAATACTCCACCGACATTCGGCATGTGCAAGGTTCTCAGAACATAGTTGCTGATGCACTTTCTAGAATCGAAGTTGATTCTATTACTAAATCTCCAATTTTAAATTTTAAAGAATTTGCAAGAGCACAGAAGGATGATTCAGATATTCAAAAATTCCTCCACAATGATGCATCCTCTCTACAATTAGAACTCAAACCCTGCCAGACTTCCAACTGCAATTTGCTTTGCGATACTTCAACTGGAGTTCCACGTCCTTTTGTTCCTACTTCCTTTCGAAAACTCATATTTGATCATCTACATAATCTTGCGCATCCTGGGATAGCAGCTTCAACCAAACTTATTAGTGCTAGATACGTATGGCCAGGTATGAAATACCAAATAAAACAATGGGTCCGGTGTTGTGAATCATGTCAGAGATCGAAAATCCAGAGGCACACTAAAACGCCTCTAGGCACATTCTCTCTTCCCGATGCCCGATTCACTCACATCCACATCGATATTGTAGGTCCCTTGCCACCCTCTGAAGGTCAAATTTATCTTCTCACGATAATTGACCGTTTCTCCAGATGGCCAGAAGCAATACCTATCCCAGATATGCGAGCAAAAACTATATGCCGTGCAATTTTCGATACATGGATCTCTCGCTTTGGATGCCCATCTGTAGTAACTTCTGATCAAGGATCCCAGTTGCGTTCATCACTGTTTGTTGAATTTACTCGCATGCTGGGAACTCAAAAGATCAAAACAACTCCGTACCATCCGATTTCAAACGGAATTGTCGAACGTTTTCATCGACATTTAAAATCGGCAATTAAAGCTCATGAAAATGAGAAATGGTCAGAGTTAATCCCAATAATCCTTCTAGGCATCCGAACAGCCGTGAAAGAAGATTTGCAATCTTCTTGTTCAGAACTTGTGTACGGTACAACCCTACGTCTTCCTTGTGACATGATCGATGTATCAGACATTCCTCCTTGTGATATTGAATTCATAACTGATCTTCGTCATAGAATGCAACAGCTAAATCCTGTCGCAACATCCGCTCACTGCACCGATCGATTCTACATCCATCCTTCACTGAAATCTTCATCTCATATCTTCTTAAGAGTAGATCGTGTGCAGCCGCCATTACGTCAACCTTATACTGGTCCTCATAAAGTGTTGTGCAGAACAGATAAAACAATCACCGTTGACATTAATGGTCGAAAAACTACAGTTTCCCTGGACCGTGTCAAACCGGCACATCTTCTCCCGGAAACTGTGTTATCTCCACCTCCAGTGATCAAAAACTTAAAAAGTACTGATGTTCATACATCCAAAAACGACGAACCTCCATCATATGTCACAAGATCAGGAAGACGTGTACATTTCCCAAAAAAACTGACTACTTTCATAACTTAATTTTTTTTTCTCTTTTGTCTCTTCATTTTCATTTACGGTTGTGTACATTTTTTTTTAAAAGCATATGTTGTATTTTTGTGTCGTTCCATTGTATTATCCTCTGTCACTGGGGGGATACTCTGTAGTATCTGGCAACAGATCTGAAATCTATTTTATATATCGATTGACTTTAGAGTATCTGGCAACATTTTTGGTAGACAAGGAGAACGAAGTGAGTGCGAATAAAGATGGATGTTTACCTTCTGACCATGGAATTATTTTATTAATTATATTACACGACTAAAAACACTACAGAATCCTGATTATTCCCAGGCATGTTTGAGCCAAGCAATCAGAATCACAATACAAAAAATAACTTCAGCAATTGCCTTGAAATAGCTAATTACAAATGAAATATTATATTGAAACTCAAAGTAACCAATACGAAAATGTAAAAACAAATTATCTAACATAAATTATGATGAAAATTATCCAGACAGTTAACTTTATGCATCAAAATCAATAATTCAACTTCAAAATACCGAATGCATACACCAATAGTACAACTGATAAAAAATAAACTCACTGACCACAGGAACGCCGTATTAGTCCTACTCGAAAGTCAATTAATATTGTCCAGTCCTTGTCAATTAGGCTTGATAAGGATAACTTGAAAATGTAATTAATCTTGCACAATACGCTGACCGCCATTTGAATAAATTTCCGATGGATCCATTTTAAATTGTACGGCAGCACAGGAAAAGAGGTTCATTCACTTGTAGGGTCACCAATATGGATGTTTGATTATGTAAAGGTGTGCATCCATAATATTCATGAAATTAGAGCAACAACTTTAGGTATAAAAAATTAACAACATTTATTAAAACATTAAGAAAGTGCCAGTTAGATATTAATAGAACACAAAACGGATGAAATTCAGTTAGCTGACGCATGAACATCTAGTCCGCTGCCTCGTGCATCGCTCGTGTATTGCGCAGCTAAGTAAGTAGTTTCAAGAGTGACGTCATCGGAAGGAATTCAGGATCGCCACACTTTCATAAGTCCATTGTTAAGGGGTGGGGGTTAAACCATTTATCTTTTACAAAATATACATTTATAGAACATAAATTGCAATCTTTTTTTCAATATATTGTTGTAATTTTACCGGCTTTCTAGAGAGAGGAAAAGTAATAAACTTTTTTAAATGCCAATTATTTTAACATGAATAAATCTTATAAATTAATATTACAAACCATTTGTTTATTTTTCCAATTACATAAGAAAATAAAACATGAAAAAAGTTATTAAATTCAGCAAGTTTTCACAACATTAAAAAAATTACATCTTTATCAAGGAACAAGAAAAATTCTTTTACTGTCAGATTTTGCAATTACTTTGTAAATATTTGACAAATTTCATTGCATTAAAACCCAAATAAAAAAAAATTGTAATGATATATACGGAATGTGGAAAGTCATTCCACACTGAATGTTAAAAAAAGTGTTAAAAAGTTGCCCTAATTTAATTTAATAAGAAAATGTTAAGTAATTAAATCTTTAAATGTAACTGATTTTAGCTAATTATCAACTATCATTATTGACTATCTTGATGGAGTAGTAAAAGATTTAACTACTTTTTTGAAAAATCTAAAGTAATTGATAAATTATTGTTTAGATTGGTCAAATGGATTACATTTATCCGGATAAACCCTTTCAAAACACAATTACCGTCTTGGCAGCCTCCATTTTAAACGAAAATTTGATAAGTTCTGATATCGAAACAACACTTCTCGCTAGCGAATAGCGTTTACGCCAAGTACAGAGCTGGCGAGAAATCGGAGTCCTTTTTTCGACTGAGCGAGATCCCAACCGGTTGGAAAAACGGGTACTATAATCGCACTTATCGTTAACGGGCAGAAAAAGTGACGTCTCCCAACCCAACCGGGCGTACCAGAATAGACCCGGTTGACTCGCAAGCGGCCGAAGAGGGCTGTTGCTGCTCTTTTTCGCTAAAGTTGCTGCTGCAACTTTTGCCGCATGGAACGAACTTGCAATACACCACCTTTCCTTTGCAAGCCAGGTTGGCGCCGTCGGGGAAAATTTTTGTATGGGATATTCAACTGTAGTAGATAAATAAGAATCTGGCGAAAATTTGAAGTTCATTTAACAGTTTGTTTGTTATTTATCTGATTTCTAACATTTATTTTCCCTCATTTTTACAAAGAATGTACACTATCTGATCAAAAGTATCCGGACACTTTCGGATTTTCACATATTTCAGAATTTCTCCGGAAAGGCTAAACCGACTGTCCTTGAACTTCTACTATGTAAAGAATAGACACTAAGTCACATTTTACAGTGAAGATTCAGTCCCGAGGGCAATTAGGGGACCACGAAAAAGGGGGATGAAGAGGAAAATGGTGTTTGACCCATCTTGTTTCATAGAAATCTGACAACTCGATATAACTTTCATGAATGGTTATGTTTGATGTGCGTAATATTTACATGCATTTTCGTAAACACAGCACAAATATTCGGGAAGATATAAAGGTTTTCTTTAAAAAATTCAGAATTTTCCGGCTTTCTTTTTGCTTATAACATACAGAGTTTTCCACAAAATTTTACAAAAATTACAGAAAAAGTGACAATATGTGTTAGAGAAGCATTGTGTAAAAATTTGGAATAAATACTTTCAATATTAGAGAAAATATGGGCATTTGTAGTAAATAAATTTTTACTGCGCATGTGCGAGATATAGAGTAATGTTTCTTTCACAGTTTCAAAGCCAGACATGAAGAACAACTTATATGAAAATTCCAGTCGAATACCATTAAGATTTAGAAAGATATCGGCAGTGGAGTGAACAGAATTTCTGATTCTTTCTAAGAGAAGCAAAATAATGAGGGTTTATCCACAAACTAATATTTTTAAACTTGAATCTTCAGATAAAAATCGTCTAACTGCAATTTAAATTATGAATTTTATTTATAAGTATTCCTGGGTATTCAGCACATTCAATCTTTGTAAAATTCTATAAACTTATTCGAAAATTCAAGTTTAAAAAATATTAGTTTGTGGATACAACCTTATCATTTTGTTTCTCTTACAAAGAATCAGAAATAGATCTGTTGACTGCAATGCCGATATCTTTCTAAATCTTATTTGTATTCGACTGGAATTTTCATATAAGTTGTTCTACATATCTGGCTTTGAAGCTATGAAAGAAACATTACTCTATATTTCGCACATGCGCAGTAAAAATTTATTTACTACAAATGCCCATATTTTCTTTCATATTCAGATTATTTATTCCAAAATTTTACGCAATGCTTCTCTAACATATTGTCACTTTTTCTGTAAGTTTTATATAATCTGGTGGATAAACTCTGCATTTTATAAGCAAAATACAAGCGGGAAAATTTGGGATTTTTCAAGAAAACCATTATATCTTCCAGAATATTTGTGCTGTGTTTACGAAAATGCATGTAAACATTATGTACATCAAACATAACCATTGATAAAAGTTACATCGCGTCATTAGCTTTCTGTCAAACAGGATGTGTCAAACTCCATTTTCGCCTTCATCCCTTCTTGGTGAACACTTTTGGATTTGCACGTTTTTTTTCAAATATCTCCTGAAAGATTGAAAGGATTTTCCTAGAGCTTCGATCATGTAAAGAAGAGGCTTCAACTCTCAGTTTACAGGGAAGATTCGGTCACGTTGGCATTTAGAGGACTGGCCAGAAATTGATATCGGCACTGGCAGAAATTGAAATCTGGCCTACCCCGTTCCACAGAAAGCTGATAATGATTTACAAATTTCATCAATGGTTTAGTTTAATAAGTACATTGCTTACATGCATTTTCGTAAAAGTAACAAGTATATTCTGGAAGTTATAAAGGTTTTCTTAAAAAATCTTAAATTCTCCCGCATGTTTTTTTGCTTATAACATGCAGAGTTTTCCATCAAGTAATACAAAGCTTACAGAATACTTGAAAATGTGTTACAGAAGTGTTCCATTAAAATTTGAAGTTCATACTCTGAATATTAGAGTAAATATGATTATTTGCAGTAAATAAATTTTACTGCGCATGTGCGGGACATAACGTAAATTTTCCTTCAAAACTTCAAAGCCAGATACATAGGACAATTAATATGAAAATTCCAGTTGAATACCATTAAAATTCAAAAAGATATCTGCATTGCAGTGGTGTGAATTTTACTTGCACTCTAAGAGAAGCTACATTACGAAGGTTTTACCACAAATGATACTTTTAAAAAAAATTTGAATCTTCCAATAGTTATCGACAAACTACAATCTAGGTAATGTATTTAATTTATTTATTAAGTGACTTATTTCCCCCAATGTTTCATTTGGCTGTTTTCGTTCCCTCATTAATTTTTTAAAGCAAAGAGGGAGAAACTTTTCAGTGAGGAGAGGATTATACTAGAAACAAGACTGCAACATCGTAAGTTCGCCGTCGGCTTAGCACAGCGATGTTTCTGGCAGAGATTTTGAGGCCCCCCTGGAATCTCGAGGCACGAGGCGGCCGCCTCTAACACCTGTGCGGAAATCCGCCACTGATTTCGCCTGCTCTGCACGGTAGCTGCTTTGGGCGTTCTATTTCTCGTCGAGGAGAGTGGAACTACCGGATATATTATAGACTAAGGATTATAGTATCATAAGTCTATGGGATACATATGTGGTTCTCTTTGAGGAGAGCGAGAGACCACTTGTGAAAGACTAAACAACATTAGTGGAGATTCCCAATAAAGGATTTGGCTTGCAATCCAGTTTCTTTCATTTTAAAGAACCATCGAACACTCACAGTTGCTTAGTTTTGATTCTTTTTATAAGCACATTTGCCACGCCATTTTAACGTTGAAATCAAATGCCAATATTGCTTGAGGAATGAGAAAGTGCAGTTGGTTACTTGACTCCAGTTGGTCCATGCAGACAATAAACAGAGCATTGCAAAGCTACTAAAAGAACACGGGTTAAATGTATCACAATCAGTGGCGAATCCAAGATTTGGTTCTGGCGGGCTGAGGTCATAAAAATTTTGTATCTACATGACGAACGTCGAACCTAATGGCTTGTGTAAACAAAAATACTTTACATTTACAGACTTTACTCACCTGAAAATAAGAATAATAAAAAACAATACAATACTTTCGATAATTTAACAAAAAATATATAATAATTATTTAAATAAAATAAAAATTTTAATCTACCACGTTTTTAAAACGGACTAAAAAGTAAAAAATAATTTCTTCTAGCCCCATACAGATTGATAAACCCATACAGATTTAAAACGAAAAACGTGAGGCGCGTGCAATAGATAATTGACGCATAAATAGTTTATTTAAGTAATTAAAAATTTTATTGCAATGCAAATTATATGAACGGTTGTGTGAGTTTTCTCAACGACAGCTGCGCCTACACTCACTTATTAAATATTGCATCGCCCACGTTTTCGTTTTAAATCTGTATGGGTTTATCAATCTGTATGGGGCTAGAAGAAATTATTTACTTTAGTCCGTTTTAAAACGTTATAGATTAAAAAAAAATTATTTAAATAATTATTTTCTGCTTTAGTCTTGTGTGTGTGAAATTTTGCAATCGATTTTAAACATCTTGATGAGATTATGACGGAGACATGTGGCAAATTTTAGGTTTATTTCGGTTTCTCTTCACCTGATCAAAACCTGATTCACCTGAGAAAATTGTTATTTTCCTGAAAAATTTAGTTACATGACGCAGAGACCTTCGAGATATAATGAAAAACGTACTGCACATGCGCAAAGATATGGCTAAAATATGGGGCGCTTCGATGATCCCATGGGCCATCCATATACCCAAGAGCCAAGTCTGTAATGTTAATAGTTTTCGAGATATAATGAAAAACGTAGTGCGCATGCGGCAAGCAAAATATGAAATGACAGACAAACGGACAAACAGACAGACAAGAAAGCGAGTTAATATTGCATTGTCATCTAGTTCTGAGCTATGTTTAAAGTTTCATATCTCTAGCTCATCGGGAAGTTAGTTTAAAATTCATTGCAAAATTTGTACCGAACAGACAGACAAACAAGAAAGCGAGTTAATAAAAACGTGGTAAAAATACAATGAAATAACTAGCCAAACAATGTCTTCGACCGCGTAAACGCTACAAGTACAAGTGGAATGACTATAATAAAGTAAAGTATATAAAGTAATTTCAAATTTTGATACATATTAGTATAAAATATGTATCAAATATAATATAGATACTCAACACATGTTCTTTCAATAGCCTTACCTATTCTGTTCGTTGTCTTCATGAACGTCCCTAATGGAGAAGTAACTGTCTGTGCCGTGTAGCATACAGCCCATTGTTGGCATCAACTTATCTCTCTTATTACTCTCTGCAAAATATGATTTGATTAAAATGTCTTGGCACATTTTACGTCAGCAGCATATTAGCCAGTGAAGTTGCTTATTAAATATATCATTAAACATTAAGATATTACCTTATCTTTCAATAATGAAAAGAAACATGCAAATAAATATTTATTTCAACAATGAAAACGGTTTAAATTTCGTTGCAACAATGAAAAGTATGATTGTAAATTATGTCAAAAATATTTTTAAAAGTTATTAAAAATAAAAAAAAAATTACGACAACTTAAGTGATATTATTGAAAAGATTATTTTTTGCTCTTTCAGAGTCTTCAGTTATTGAGGGAAAACGCCAAATTTAGCTTATTTTTGATTAATTAACATTCTAATTGACATTTCCAAAAAACGGCTCCGAGGTGCACATTCCCACCCTCCAAATAATGTTTGTGCCAAATTTCGTAGCTCTAAGTCCAGCGGTGTGCCCTGTAAAGCGCCAACACACAGACACACACACATTCTCCACACATTTTGTCTCCATAGATACTGACTATGTGACTCTATCTATATAAAATTCTTCCTGATTTTCACCAATTCAACTGTGACTAAGCCGTAATTACAAATTCTAAGATTATTTTTACAATCTTCAATGTCTATCTTTCTCTGTTAAATGAAACTAAAACCCACTCTCTACGTTATTTGGTTTTAGAGCTATAAGCGTTTAACTTTAGCACGAAATTCGACGTAATTCAACAATTCTTGAGTAACATTTCACGAGATCGATGAATGAATTGCCTTAGTCTGCATGCGCGCGCATCGGTTGCTGTGACGTCATCAAAATTTTTCTCTGATTTTCACCAACTTTGCATCTCAACTGCGACTAAACCGTAATTACAAAATCTAAAACTCTTTATGCAATCTTATATGTACACCTTTCTCTGTTAAATGAAAGAAAAAACAACTCTCTATGCTATTTGGTTGCGGATCTATAAGCGTTTAAATATACCACGAAAAGCGTCATAAATTTTTCCTTTCTCGACACACCATTAGACCACTATGGAGAGAAGTAAGTGTTTCTTATTCTTATAAAGCCGTAATCAGCCCAGTATCTATACTTATAAAAGGCAATGTTTGTGTGTGTGTCTGCCAGACGAATCTATCGCACTTACAGCCATGAAATTTGGTACACAGGTAGTCGTAATGGTGATTGAATGAACCTCGAAGCCGGAATTTTAAAATTTAATCTAGAAATTTTTTTGTTTAATGTTTTATGTTGTTTTCGGTCATTTTCGGCACGTTTACGGCCGTAGTATCTTTTCTAATGATAGTTGAAAACAATCGATACACCTTTGGATAGAACAAACAATTTTCCTTTTAATGAAATTTGTTTTGAGCTTTAAACGTAATTTACTTAATTTTGAGAAATTTTTAAGAAATAGTCAGTTTTGCCGACAAAATTTCATTTGCGTATTTAAATTCACTGCATCCCCGTTCTAATAATGTTATCTCTTTCATTTTTTGAGGTAATGAATGGATTACTCCCCCCCCCCCCCCGATTTGAAACAAGAACGCTTATGGTTGAAATATCGCTTATGGTTGAATATTAATTAATCTTTTTCTGAAGTGTTAAAATATTTTCGCTCCATTTTTTCCCTGCTTGATTCTTCGTAACCAAGGTCGCGGTGTTCTATTTCCAGCATGCATTTCGTCGGAACCACGTGACGTCATTTGCACCGTTTGTGGTCGCGCCGACAGATCATGGTTTTAATTTATTTGTTTTTACTTGTTCATCTTGAGTGTACTCTCTCTGAAACTGAAAAAAACGAAATAGGACCTCAAGGAGCTATTTACACAATGTGGCTTCAAAGTTTTAACCTGAATCTGAAGATTGTAAGCTTTTCTAAAAAAATTTGTTAAAATTCATGATGTCACGGGCAACGCCGTGAGGGTACTGCTAGTCTATACTTATGAAAGGCAATGTGTGTGTGTGTGCGATGTCCAGGCGAATCTATCGCACTTACAGCCATGAAATTTGGCACACAGGTAGTCGTGATGGTGACTGAATGCACCTCGAAGCCGAAATTTTAAAATTTAATCTAGAAAAGTTTTTATTTAATGTTTTGTGGTGTTTTGGGTGATTTTTCGCACTAATTTCTCAATAGCATGATTTTGGATAATTGTACGAAAAAAATAGATACACCATCGGAAAGAGCACGCGATTTCCGTTTTAATGAAGTTAGTTTTGAATTTCTAAAGTAATTTATTTACAGAATTTTGAAATTTTTTAAAAAAATAGTCACTTTTCAAAAATAAAATTTTCCGGAATTCTTAAAACTCTTGCATCCGATGTTCTAATAAAGATATCATTTTCAAAAATTTTTTGGTAGTAAATCAATTATTTTTCTCTGATTTAAAACAAGAACGGTTAAAATATTTTATTTCTTCCATTTTAGATTAATTTATTTCTTGATGGGATCAGAGAATTTTTTCGATTGCCGGCAGTGAAGAAGCAAGGCGTTTCTCAATTTTTCGCCTTGGCTACGCCATCTGGCAAAAAAAACAGCCGTGATTTATTCCCTTCGTTCGCAAGCAATAACGTTCTGACTATATCTTTAGTTAGAGAAGACTAGAAAAAATCAAATTGATTTCAAGGAGCTATTTACATAATCTGGCTTCAAAGTTTAAACCTGAAGTGGAAGATTTAATCTCTCTTTTTCTTTTCTTCTTTGATTCATTTTGGATATATTTAAATACTATAGAAATTATGTTTGTCTGTACCTTTCGAGGCGTATTCTTCCATTTGAAATCGTTTAAGATTTCATTCGGTTTTCATTCCTTACAATTTTACCTGGTTTATAGGAATCGATCTTTTAAATCCTAAAAATTTTTTTTCGAAAATATCGGTTGATTTGGTACTGTAATTTCAATTTGAATCATTTCGTTGAATGGCTTTAATTCAAAGTATCTAATGTCACCAATTAACTATTTTAAAGAGGATCGAAACATTTTAAGGCGTCAGCCTGACTGAATTACTTTTTACTCATTTTGAATTCTATAATTTACAATTTCATTGTCGCTTTAAAAAAAAACGCATCTTCAGTTGATATCATTGTCGCGAAGAGAAATAAGCGGTCAAAATCAATAATATATATATATATATTTGTATTGATTTTGTTTCAAATATTTATTTTATGTCATTGTGTGGGCTTTAAAAGCATTTTGTTGAAATTCATGATACCACGGGTCGTCGTGGGATGCTGCAGTTTAAATATAAGAGTAGGGACTGAAAACAATTCGTTACAACAGAATACAAATACTAAAGAAAGTACTGGTTTGAACTTGGCGCTTGATCCAGGCAGATTTGGCGATTGCTTATGGGCTCTATAAGTGACGTCTGCCATCCCAACCGGGGGTACCAGAATAGACCCCTAAATCGGAGAGTTATCGGAAAAGTCCGTGATCCAAATAAAGCAGAAAACTCGTCCAATAATTATTAATCGTCTGTGAACGGTTCTGTTTTAAACTTTTGTGTTCTTCAAGAATTCGTGAATGTGTTCTGTATGTATCCTTCGTATGTCTTGTTCTTCAACAATAAAAAAAACATTGTCCAAATTGTGATAAGTTAATTTTCAAAAATTTATTAAATGATAGAAACAAATTGAACAGAGTAAATTTTGTCACTGGAATGTAATTTTAAATTTAAATATGGTGTAAAATTACTTTTTGTTGTACTTAACTTTCGGAAGATATTGCGGAAAAACCCAAAAATCTTGCTAAATTTTAATTAACTTTGGACTTTTGAAAAATTGACAGTGACATTTCTCTTGTTTTGAAGTCCATATGTGCAAACAGTTTTCGAACAAAAACTGTAGATTTGTATAAGGAACATACATATGCACTCTGCATAAAAATCTGTGCAATAAAAATTCAAATACACAGCTTTCCAACGACAAAGATCAAGGCTGCAATGACTTGCATTAACCCTAAATAACTAAACATTTATCTAATAGACTACCGACCCCTGTTACTTTGATGAATTCGGGATGTTCCCATTGCGCTCACACGACCTCACTCACATTACCTTCAAACTAGTGAAATGAGTTATCTGAATGTGATAAGCAGGGCCGGCCGGACGGGGGTGCGAACGGTGTGACCGCACTAGGCCCCGCATTTTCTAAAGGCCCCGCGCCACCGACTGATTTTTCAAAATGAAAATACTTTCTTTTTTATTAAATCCAAATACACATAACATTTGAATTCAATTATGCGATTTGTGCACATTTTACTTCGACCAATACAAGACAAAGTTGGGTGTCTTTAATTTAAAGTTATGACAGATTAAAAGATTAGAATACCCTACAAGCTGCACACAAACTGTTATAACTTGAGAAGACTTTCAAACTTAGAAATACTATTGAGAGAATATGAAAAAATAGTTAAAAATGAAACACAGCGTTTAAGGTATCCGAACACGTTCGAAAGTCGATTTTCGACCAAAATTCCATTTTTTTAATTTTTGATGTTTTCGATAGTTCATTCATTTACCTTTCTAAAACATATTTACTTTTGTCGGTACGTTAGTTAGAAGATGAGACATTAATTGTTTTATAACAAACCGAAAACCGGAAGTGGGCGTTTAATTAACCGGAAGTTTTCATTTAAAGGGACAGAAACCTGTCAAAAATTCTTTTAAACTCCTTTTTTGCAAGCTAATATGATGTCAGTATATTTTTAGGAATTTTTTTTAAAGTTTAGATACATAATTTGAGCGCGTGGAAAAACTAAAATTTGATTTTTCTCAAAATTAGATTTTATGCATACTTTTCAAACTTCAAACATGATAACTCGAGATATTATCGTTCGATTGTTCTGAAATTTTGTGAACACTTTCTTCAAATGTTTCTCTAGTGAATGTACTAGAATAATGTATATTGTAACAATATTTTTTAAATTATGATCTTTTATTTGAAAAATGACATAGAAAATTTGCTGAAAATCTTATAATGATTGTTCGATTAGCTCTAAAATTTTTATTTATCCAAAGAATGTTAAAATTCTAGTACAAGCACTAGTCCATAGTATGTAGTTTATTTTAGTATTAGTTTTATTTGAATTATTACAAAAGTTTGACCTGTAGCATGTTTGAAGTTTTGGGAAATTTCCTCTAAAAAGCAGCAGAAATTCAAGAATTTTGTAAATTTATAATAATTTATATTCAAAAATCATACGCTAATATTAATCTTTACTAAATTCGAATCTAAAAAACATATTTTGGTGTTTCTATTTCACAATTTAAGAAAAAAGTACTCCGAACGTGCTCGGATACCTTAAAATGTGAATGAATAGTGACTATAATTTTATATTTATAAAGTGGCTATTATTGTATAATAGCTATTATTTTATATTTAGTTAAAAGAAACAATAAATTTAATTAAGAAAGCTAAGCATTTCGCAGTTTCTTAGATTGCACTCCAGGCGTGAGCCATAAAGAACAAATATCTGTTATTTTAAAATACTTTAATGCAGATGACTCTGAAAGTGATGTGAATATACAAGTAGGGAAGGTTTAAGGCCTGTAGGGGCCTATAGGCAATACAAGTTCCTTCCTTCCACAGTTTCAAAACCAAATATTTTTTATTGATTTTCATACGAGCAGTTATTAAGTAACAGACATTAAGAGAGACTGAAATAAAAGAAATTATTTAATTTGCTGATCAGAAATAAAAAAAAGAAATCTAAAATTTAAAGTTAAAAACAACTTTTTTTAATGAATAATGAAACAATTGCATAACATTTTTAAACAGGCTAAATAATCTAATATAAAATTTTCAGACGTATTTTACAGTCAGCAAAACAAACTGAAACACACTGATCTGCTTGCGAATTTGAAAACATGAAAAAGAAAAAAATCCCAAGAATATGTTTTGAAATTTTAGCGATACTTGATTTTAATTTGGATAAGTTCGATTGCATGGCTCTAGTAAATTAAATGAAAGCAATAAATTAAATTATATTGGAAGTAATGCACGAAAAAGATCACGAGACATTGGAAGTCCTCCAAAGTTATTGGATCCCTAGGCAATTGCCTACTTTACCTATTTGATAACCCGGCCCTTTTTAAAAGAATGATTTGTGTTGAAACGATAAAAGAATTGACAAGAAAAGATTGCCGACGAAAAAATCATGAACTATCGTTTTGAAAAATATCTTGAATCGCTATTCATATCTCCTTTTAATAACTGCAAAGGAAATAGTTGAATAGTCAGTTGAAGGCGAGACCTGAATTTAAGAATCAAAAAATAGCATGAAAAAAAGCCATTTTTCCTTGAAGCAACCTATCAGCCGTCTGCTATTCATCCATTTTCTAGCCATAATCGATAGTGCCATTTTTTTCTTTTTAGAAAAGATTCGAAATTTATCACTGGCAAGAGACGTCATATGGATTTTTATATAATTAGGATAATATTCACAAAGTGACGGAAGACGATCTTATTAAATGTTGCAAAGACTTAAAAACAATTTTGCAAGTCGATATTGATTTATTTAATGAAATCAAAATTTGGCGTCGAGTTTTGCTATTAAGATAAACAATATTACAATATTTATTTAAAAATAATTCATTTAAATTGTATCCAAATTTTGTAACACTTCTGAAAAATATATTAACCTTATCAATTACAGACGCATCTGCAAAAACATCTTTCTCATGATTGAAAATAATAAAGAAATTACTTGAGATCCAGCATTTATTAAGAACAACTTATTTTCTTAGCCAAGATATCTGTCGTATCCGAATTAGCTATAAAATTAATTTGTGATTATATTATCATCGAATTTGCAATAATGAATGTAAGAAAATGAAACAAAAGTAACATAATATTACTTTATTCTAGCAATTTGCATTCAAAATTGTAATTTGTGAGTTTATGAAGCAATTATTTTTGTTATTTCATTTGTGAATGTTTTTCAATGTGATTGAAATGTTAACTTTATAAAAATATTTTAATTACGTGTCATTTTCATGTATTCGTTAAGTATTTAATATACCAATTTGTGCAATATAATAAATAACAAAATGCAATAAATTATTTTGTTGCATGAAATTTGTTTCAAGGCCCCGCTTTTCCTCGGGCCGGGCCTGGTGATAGGCACGGTTGTACACTTCCCAGATGGCAATTTTAGTTTGCAGCAATCTTGCTCTGCACATCTGCAATAAATTTGACACGGCAAGAATGCAAGCTTGAAACAAGGTAACGCAAACGAGTTAGTCACTAGACGTCAAACTTGCCACGTCAAACTCATTGAAAACTATAGCAAAAACTGCAAACGATGATCGGGATTCGAAACCCCGACATCTCGCTTCCTAAACCTATCGGCCTAGCCACTCAGCCAGATAAACACTGAGAGGAGCAGATAGATTGCGCTAATAGATCGTACATACGATTTATTTTAAACTGTTTTCTTGATTTCATTAATTTTTTAAAATTTTGAGTTCAGAATATGATTTGAAGTCAAAGGGAGAGTGATTTTTGCTAATAATTACGTTTTGCTAATGGAATAAATTATGAAATTAGGGTTCAAAAGCAATTACTTTTAAAAATATGGAACACAAAGTAAGTTATTATTTTTCAACAAACATCGACTGTTCTTCAGGTTCAATTTTGTTTATGAAGGTTAAAACTTCAACATTAAGAAAAAGGCTTTATTTTTTTATTTTTTATTTTTTTTAAAAAAGTGCGAGTTCTATATTTAGTAAAAAGATAGAAAATGTTTCAAATTTTTTTCATGTTAGTATTTTTATAAATTATCATTGATTTATTGAATTCATAGAAAGGACTGTCTAGGAGATGCTATTAAAAATCAGATGTTTTTTAAAACAGAGACAAAGATTAACTGTAAGTGTGCTGTATCATCTTTGCAGCAGACTTGTTTTGCAATTGTTGTGTTAAGTTTGTTATAACAACTTCACAGAAAACTTCTTTTGCAAGTGGGTTGGTTGATTATGCTTTGTTACTTTGCAGGAAGTTTGCTACAAATTTGCCACATCAAGTTTGTCATGACAAGCTAATATCAAGAAAAATCAAGCTTGCTGCAAGTGTAAATGCTATCTGGGTTGTTACTCTTCGAGATTTGTTGTAATAGTCGTCTAACAGTCGCATGTTTAGTTTTGAAGGGCAGATGTTGAAGTTAGTTGCAGAGTAGACGACTAAAAGGTGAGCAAACAAATGCAGAATTTGTACTTTCTGTTCATCTAACAAACGCAAAATGACAAAATACATGTCTTATAAAAAGTATAAATACATGTCATATAAAAAGTATAAAAAGCAATCATATAGAAAGTGTAAATTGAAAGGAATTAACATACTCTTAGCGATTTTATATCTAAAAATTCCACAAGGGTTGTTTACATATTAAAATAAGAACTAACTTTAAAATTTCCAAACGCAACACCTAATTTCTTCTCCAAATATTGAAACTACATGAAACCTTGCCATTCTAGTTCTGTTCGTTTAGATTGGTTTGGTTTGGTTTGGTTTGGTTTGGTGGAGTTTACTGGCGCAAAAACTATTTTTGATTATGCTGCGCCAAACATATGGTCTACGATAAAATCCTAGTAGAGGAGTTCAGTTAAAAGCAGTGTCATACGGTATGAGGTGTCAATATATGAAGACTATAAAAAGCTTGCAACAAGGAAAAATTGACCTAAAAACATGGTTCTGTTCGTTTAGAAATTATTAGCTAACAAAATATTGACTCTCTAAAAGCTGATCTTATTTTATTCGTATCTTGAGCAGTATTATAGTAATTGACACGAAATCTTTTTCTTATGGAAATATAAAGTATTATACACATTTTCCACATATACCTTTCATTTAAAATTAATTTTAAGCACGTAATATAATTTATCAAATTTATTTCCCAAATGTTTTCAATAGCAACACAGCTAAATTTTGACAGAAATTATTGGAGGTCATATGATGTGACCATGCAAGATTTAAAAACATTCCAGTGAGAAGTTTTTCCGTGAAATTAAATTTTCTTCATTCTCTCTAAAATGGTAAACTCAGGGGAAGTCTTCACAAATTTCAAAAAGCTAAGAAATGCACATTGATCATTGATTTAACATTCTTTCTCACTCAATATTATATAAGGTTTTATAAAAATAAAGGCATAATACATACGGTATATAGTTTTGATGCTAATTGGGCTGAATAAAAAAACGCTGTTGCATTGCTTTCATTCCATGACGGCAAAAAAGTATTAAAGTTAATTGAAAAAAGATTTCAATTGCATTGTATTTTATTAAAAGCCACTGCTTTTAAATCTGTTAGAGAGTTACCGTTCCTAACAAAGCTTTGAATTTTTGCGCGTTGGCTCATAGAATATCACTCATGGAATGTAAACTACAGATTTTGTAGGATGCTGTCGTTGGAAAATTTAAATGTACTTCGATTTGCTTTATAAAAATTGTAGGCACAAAATCTGTTAGTACTAGCTGTGTGGCCCGACTTTGCACGGGCTATCTCGAATAATGCGTCATTCCCTGGTGGAGAGAAGAAGTGTGGTCACGTGAGGCCACGGGATCCATATTTTTTTCATATTCCCGGCTTCGATTTTTTTTTCAACAAATTTTGTAACTTACTTTCCCCAACAAACGTAAATATTCTTTCAAATCTCGTCTTTTTATCATTTCATTTTCATATTCCCGCCTCCAGTTTATTTTTTATACAAATATTGTCACTAACTTTCCCCAAAGAAACGTAAATCTTCTGTTTTAATTACCTTATAGCTAATATCTCAGCGTTTCTCGCGATCCACATTTTTTCATATGCTCGCAACTGTTTTTCCCTACAAATATTGTTACAAAGCTTTCCCAACAAACATAAATCTGTTTTGAATTCTCTCTTGTTGGATTAAAACTTTAAATTCCAGTCTTTTTACTACCTTAAAACAGTATGGCTTGAATGAAAATGCGAGAATTCCAATGTTTATAAATTAAAACAGGTTAGCATAATATTTTGTTTTGCAAAAGAAAAAATAATAGGAAATAAAAAACAGAAACGATAAACGATTTAATAGTACACGAAACTGATAAATTAAGCACCATTAACATATATTTTCGTCTTGCCCATATTTGAATAATAATTGAAAAAAACCCGGATAAAAATGAATAAATATTTTTCCCAACAAACGTAAATGTTACGAAATGAAACACCGTACGACAAAAAAAGAAAGGAAAAAAATGCAGGCAAACGATTTTTTCTCGATTCCAAACGCGGAAGCTCCCTGAAAAAAGAAAACCTTTTATACAAACCAGATGCAAGAACAGCCAATGTGACAGCACGTATGCACGATCTATTAGCGCAATATATCTGCTCCTCTCAGTGTCTATCTGGATGAGTGGTTAGGCCGACAGGTTTAGGAAGCGAGATGTCGGCGGTTCGAATCTGAGGTTGTCATCGTTTTCAGTTTTTGCTATAGTTTGCAATGAGTTTGGCGCGACCAGCTTGTGACAAGTTTGACGCGTGGTGTCTAAGTTGTTTGTGTAAACTTGTTTCAAGTTTGCACACTTGTCGTGTCAAATTTGTTGCAAGCTTGCAGATTTGCAGAGCAAGATTGTTGCAAACTAAAACTGCTATCTGGGTAAGCTAGAAAGTCGTGCTTGGTTCATAGTGGATCAGAGATAATTCCTAATTAGTTTGAGTTTCGAAAAACTACTCTCACATGACACAATAGAAGCACATAAATTTAAGAAAAGCATTGACCATTTCAGTTCTTGGTCCAAAGTCAGCGGCTCGTCTGCAGGCTTTTCTCCTGACATAATTTTCTTCCTCCTGACAGTTCTTCTTTTTACTACAGGAATGCTCATCTCACACGTATCTTTTGAAAATTGCAGTTATTCCTGAACAAGGTCATTCCTTTTGTCCTTTAAAAAGACCTTTAGATTTATCATCTTGATAACAGATTTTTCGAAGCTTATTCCAAGAATCTGCAAATACTTTTGAATGTGATTGACTTTTTAAAGACATTATTCCATAAAGACAATAAGCACAAAAATGAGAAATCACACATTGCAGGCAACAGAATTTGAGCTGCTCCTCTTGTTTCGATCGTGACCGAAGCATCACACAGTTCCTCAATGGCATCGACAATCTTTTATAAGCACTTACACAGGCTTTATAGCTTAGTAGTGAGCACTCCATCTTGTTTCTGAAAGTCGCTTAATTGCAATTTCAACATTTGTCAGAATTATCGTCCATCCGTGTGTAGAACCTGAGAAAAACACGTACAAACTTTTTAAGGTCCCAAAAAAGTCACACATAATGGAATTGTTTCAAAAGAGTGTACTCCACACAGATTGAGAGAGTTATTTTACAAGGTAGAATCAATGCTTTAGTTTACTTTGTTTACTTGAGCTCCTGCACAGTTAAAAAGAAACGAGACAGAACACATTTCTCACGCACCACACAAAAATACTAAATCATTACAGCATCACATCGTCAACCCGCAATTTGCTGCACTTAGTGATTGTTAAAGCCCATGTAAATTATTTGACTTGTTATTTTATGTGACAAATAAAACCGTCAGATACAAAACCAGCAATTTTATCCCAGATAGCACGTAAGTTTGCAGCAAGTTTGATTTTGACTTGATATTCCCTTGTCATGGCAAAATTTGACGCGTCAAACTTGAAACGAACTTGTAGCAAGTTCGCTGTGACAACTAGCGCCATCCTCGCTTGCAACGCATTTGCTGCAAGTTCGATGTGACAAAATAGCGCCACCTCCCTTGCAAATAAAATTTGCTGCAAGTTTGCAAAACAAGCTTGATGCAAAGACAGCACAAAGAGATAATTATCTTTGTTTCTGTTTAAAAAAAAACATCCAATTTTTAATAGCATCTCCTACACCGTCCTTCTTTTTACTAATTCAATAAATCAATGATAATTTGTGAAAAAAACTAACTTTTTTATAAAAAAATTTTGAAACATTTTCCATCTTTTTACTAAATATATCACTCGCACTTTAAAGAAAACTATATCGCCTTTTTCTTAAAGTTGAAATTTTAGCGTTTATAAGCAAAATTAAACCGAAAAAACAGTCAATGTTTGTTGAAAAATAAACTTATACATTTTGTCCCATTTTAAAGTAATTATTTTTGAACTCTAATTTCATAATTTATTCTACTAACAAAACGTAGTTATTAGCGAAAATCGCTCTCTCTTTGACTTCAAATCGTATTCGCAACTCAAAAAATTAATGAAATTGTAAGAATTGGATATGTGCATGGTATGTAGCTCTGGCTCCAATTAT
>BGPR01015686.1:0-11776 GCA_013235015.1 Araneus ventricosus | reverse complement strand
TCGAACGAATCAGTTTCGATTACGATTAAGATTAGTTTCAGATTACGTCGCACTAGATCAGGATCGGCCCATAGGTTACAAGTATTTGTATTCACTACAAAATCAAGAGAATAGTTTAAAATAAATCGTATACGAATCGAATGGAATGATGTATTAGCGAAATCTATCTTCTTCTCTCAGAGTTTAAGTGGCCCAGTGGTTACCGCGTCAGCTTCCGAGCCCGTAGGTCACGAGTTCCATCCTGGGTTGTGTTCGTACTCTGTTTTTGCTATAATTTGCAATGAGTTTGCAATGCAAGCTTGCTGCAAGTTCGTCCTATGATGACTTCGAGGCTTGCGTTAACTTGCTGCAAGCTTGTTTCACATTTGCACACTTGTCGTGACAAAGTTTCAGAAAGCTTGCAGTGCAAGTCTGCTGCAAACTAAAATTTCTATCTGGGATGTCACCCCCTCAGAGCCGCACACTCATTCCGACTCTACTGGATCTTGCTCTTCGAATTTGTTACTGCTGAAACTTTAACCAATGTTTACAGGAGGTCAAACTTCTGGATCGTGCTTAACGATCCTGCTAAATGAGTTGTCTTCTTAAAACTAAAAGATTAATACTACTGGCAAAGGGAATAGAGAATCTGATGGTCCATGTGCATGAGACAGCACACAAAACAGTAACCTAATGCATGTGGGGACTGCTCGAATCGGAAAATTGCTGAACTGAAAATGATGGTCAGTGGCGTAAATCTGGTACTCCCGGTTGGGTTGGGAGACGTCACTGTTTACTGTTGTTAACGTGCGGAAAAAGTGACGTCTGCCAACCCAAACGGGGGTACCAGAATAGACCCGTAAATGACGCCTGGAGCAAAATAAGAATTTTTTCCCTCTCAGTTCTTTATTAATGGCTTAACAAGTATAAATGGGGCCGAGGACTTCTTATGTTTTCTTCCTTTCATTATTATTTGGTTTTAAAAAGTGACATAAACTGTTTTCATGACGCTTCCAGAATGGCAATATGGGATTCCCGAACTACTGGTAACGTCGATGGTCTAAAAATTGTGGACTGCAAATACGTCCATCAAGAGAAACGCTTATTAACTTATTCAATTCCTTTATTTTTAAAAATTCGTCACGTATAATTTTTTTTTTACTGATTGAATTTTTTTTAGAAAAAAAAATTGACCTAATCACAATAACACGACAGATATGGACGAGTTTTCTGTTTTATTTTTTTAGGCGCCCAGAACTTTCATCCCGAGGAACCACTTCCGGTTTCTCTTTGGCAAAACATTACACCGGAAATCAACACGAAAGTTCTACATTAAGGTGGGTTTACACGCGAACAGTAGAAAACCGACAGTAGGTTGACGCATGCGCAGAATCGTAAAAGTTTTAACCGGGCCACGGCAAGTCTCTGTCCGAACTTGACAGAGACATCCTACTGTCGGTTTTACTATTCGCGTGTAAACCCCGCTTTACCCCAATCAACAAAATAGAAAACTCGTCCATATAAAACAGATATTTTTAAAAAAGTAAATTTATTAATTATTATAAAAGTATAGATCTCTACTTATTTGACTGCAAATTAGCCTCGGTAGTTTTAACATTAATTAGTAGCATCACTGCATCATTTTGTCTTCCTTGGAAGAATAAAATTTCTCAACCCTTCTTTGTGTATCACTGGCAAAGCCGTTCTTTAATGTAGCATAAGCCAGTAAAAGCACTCCTCAACTTGACCTTCTTTGTGTATATACTAAAGCAATAAGCACGTGGAAACGTGTTTCTATTACTTTTAAGACTTTAATTCGAATTTCAGCAGAATTTATATTCGGCAATATGTCGAAAACGAAAAGAAGAGAGAGAGTTGTGAAAGATAGGCCACTAAATAAAGCTTCACATAGTTTAAATCCTGGTAAATATATTTATTTCTTTGTGTGTAGATAGCATTTTACAGCTTACTATGCACTTTATTTATACCTATTTATTGATTATACAGTACACTATATTTATTATATAATTTGAAATCTTAATGATTTTAATTTTCAAAGAAACGAAACAGACCCATCTTTAATTTCTTCTCGTTACTAGTTTTAGTGTCTTGTTAGAGCCCACATTTATAAGTAAGATGTGGTTGATGAAAGTTATCAATGAAAATTTGCAGGTTTTCTTGTGGGGTCCTGCTACTGGAATAACAAAGATAAAAAACTCAACAAATTAGCAAATTGTATTCCATTAAATTATGTATGAAATTAATTCAACAAATCGCTGTTTATATTTAAGATTATTACAGAATTAAATTGTTGTGTTTTAAGGGGTGATTCATTCAGGATTTATCCGAAATTCTAGTTTTTTACCTAATGAAGTCTTGTATTTCTGGATATTTTTAAATTCGTTATCTCTCTCAAATTTTAATTTAGAACAAAGATAGCATAATAAATTTAGATTACATCAAAATTAGTCTAGTAGTTAAACTTCTTTTTGAAATAAATTAGTGAAAATCCAGTCATATTGTTAAAATATGTATGTTTGTGCATCATATTAACAGTCTACAAATATTTGAAATGTCAGATTTTTACAATATGATAGTGTTCAGGAATTTTTAAATGGAGTCGCAATCATCCCTGCTTTTTATGCAAAAATACTGAAAAATACACTTTAAGAATATTTGTCCTTTTTAGAAACATGCCTTTTATTTATTATTATTTTTCCTCCTGTGAATAACATTCTTTTTTCTCCTCTACCAATATTTTGACCCAAAAGTATAACCTATTTATACCTAAAATTTTGGCTAGATGATAGAAATCATCTCCAAATAATTGAGAATACAAAATATTTGTTGGGAAATTTCATAGTTTAGAGCTTGCTGATTCAAGTTTCAGATTAAAGTTACATTATTTTGTAAGCTATTTCTTGTATTATACTTTATGTGCAGTATTTTCTTAATACAGTAAAGGGCCCATTATATGTTTCTTATTTATACGTCACATTTATAAGGTCAGGTGGGGTAAAATGGGTCACTTTTAGCTATTTTCGCATTCAAAGTTTTTTAGCAATAAAATCATAAAAGTTTCCTGTTTTTTTTCAATTGCGTCTTGGCATTACATTCCTTCAAGATATTTTTATGTAATTTTAACAATTATTTTTTAATTATAAATTAATTAAACTTAGTTTGAATAGCTTTGACTCATTTTGCCCCATCCTGGAGTAAAATCATGCTTAAAGAATATATTTATTAAGAAAAACATTAAAATAAAAAGGTGGTCTGTTAAATATTCTGCTAAACAATACAATATTCAAATTTTAAAGTAGTATTGTTCACGGTTATTGCAAAATGGCTCTTCTGAAACTTTTACAACATCGGCCTTTTCTACTCTATCAATGTCCTCTTTTTCGGGAAGAACATAAAAATCCCCTATTCTTGATTTGTTTACATACTTCACGTGTATATCAACACCATCAATATGTGTGATTTGACCAAGAAATCTTTTCATAGACTTTTTCCTTTATATTCAATAACTACCCATTTTCCAGGAAAAAGTTCACTTGTATTCTTGACCATCTTGCAATCAGATCAATTTGTTGTGGAGTGAGATTTTTTTCTGTTCATGTTTTAACTGTGGCAATTCGAAGTTCATATTTTTCGTTTTCAGTCATTCCAATTGTTCTTCATGAAGACGTTCAATTATATCTGGTTCTGTCATTACTTTTCCAGCTCTGTATTGGATTCTTTTTCTTTTCTTTTTAGAATTAGTAATAGCAGCTTTAGTGGTACTTGATTGTACAGGTGATAGAGTTGTTAAATTAACATGGTTTAAATTTAACACTGTTTATATGTAACAATTTAAAATTAAATTTATAGTTTAAATTTAACACTGTTTATATGTAACAATTTAAAATTATATTTATATAATTTACCCCATCTAAAACAGATTGAAATAAAGAAAATATTTTAATATTTTTCTTATTTTATTGGATTGAGATGTTTTCCAAAGCTTCTTTTATGAGAAAATACTTCAAATTTGCACTGTTATTTATTAAAATATAGGGATTTTCAAAAGTTAGTAAACCGTGTGTTTTGCACACCACCATCCACAGCTTGTAAACAATTCTTCTTCTGTAGGAATATTCATGAAACTAACTTTTTTGAAAATGAAAAATGTTGCCAACATATTGATAAATAATATTACAAATATTAGT
Source organism: Araneus ventricosus (assembly GCA_013235015.1). Taxonomy (NCBI): domain Eukaryota; kingdom Metazoa; phylum Arthropoda; class Arachnida; order Araneae; family Araneidae; genus Araneus; species Araneus ventricosus. The sequence continues at coordinate 7,589 of BGPR01015686.1, read as the reverse complement.
TTAAAAAAATCAATTTCAATTTTATTTACATTGAGTTATTTATAAAATGACCCATTTTACCCTACATCTTTTCATCACAGTCCTGATTCATTCACATTCGTTACAATGATAAAGTATTTCATCTATACAACTCAAAGCTTCAGTTATACATTGTTTTCCCCCATTCTAAAATGTAAAATTTGCTCCTTTGTAGTATGTGAACTGTGATAAACATGTCATGACTTTGAAATTATTCACATTTGATGAATTAAGTAATAGAAGACAAATTGTCTGGTGCTAATTTAAGAGATGTATTACCTTTATTCAAATACACAATGGACTCCATAGAAAAACTTCAAACATATTTCTTTTGTTGAAAGAATGGAGAAGGAGTTTTAATTAAAAATTAAATTTAAGTAATTAATTTAGTAAGTTAAAAAGTTAAATTAGTAAAAGCTATTTGTTTTTAATGCCTTAAAGGTGGTAAGATGTTTTGCACATATTTTAGTGGTTGTTTTTTAACTCTGAAAAAGAATTTTTTTACCTTAATTTATAGCTTGGAACAAGTGAAATGTTTCATTTTTTTTCTCCTACACTATAGAATTTTTATGTTCAAGCATGGTAACTTTAGAAGAAGAAAGTGTGAATTTGATTTCAACAAGTTGTAACAAATTTAGTTTGATTTGAATATGTTGTTGAAGAAAAGATGGTTGATATGGAATTATTTACAAAAAAGGATTAAGGCTTTTATCTTTGGCTTCTATAAGTCCATTTCCAGCCGTCTTCTCTGTCTGCTGATCACAAAATATATTGATACTGAATCAAAGCAATATTCTTTCTTGATGATAGTATTGTTGTTTGTGCTCATCATGAAAATTTAATGTATATTTCTCTGCTTTTCTTATATGGTTTTATTTTTTTAGATAGAGAAAAAAGACCCAATGGAAGAACAAAATCAACAATCAATAGGCTGTTGATGTACAAAAATTATAAACCTAAAAGGTAATTTATGTAGTGAAAAAAATTCAAATTAGTTAATTTTTATTAAAGTAATGCATTAAAATGTTTATTATATTTTGAAATTGATATTTTAAGAATTGACTTACTAAATTAAATGAAACAATTTCTTTATTTGTGGATCTGCACAAAAATAAAACCTTACTCTCAGATGCTGTGACTGCTGATTTTGAGTTCTTAACTCTTATTACGTTCAATATCAAATTCAAAACAGCCTTGTAAGATGCATATTGTTAAAAAATGTTTACTTATAAGTTATGCATTGCTTTATATAAAAGAATTTTATATAGGTTTAGTCTATGAGAATATATTATAAGGAAAGTCAATGTCTTATTCCCACATATAAAAAGAATTTGCAATCATTTTTTTTATTTAGCATGTAGAATACAGAAGTGAAAAGTGTTAAAGACTGTGCATTCTACTTTTTATTAATCTATCTTATCCTAGAAACTAAGTTTAATGATATAAATCTCTAAAGTGAAAATCCAGTTTTGTATTTTTTGCACATTTATGCATTATGCTTTTTATCTCTTTATGCAAATTATAGTTTACTGTCTTGTTGCTTAGAAAACAACAACAACAACAGAAAAAAAAAACCCACATAGCAAGCTTTTATTTTTAGAATTTGAAAAATGGTAATTTAAGAGTCTTAAGTGGCTGAGTAGACTTCAAGACTTGAAGTCTACTCAGTTCTACACTCAAGCCAATCAAGACTTTTAAATTACCATTTTTCATACTTGAAATTCAAGCATTCAGCCTAATGTGGCAGAAGGACAAGCCAGATAACAAAAAGCCAGAGTTGTTAAATGTTCCCATATCAAAATCCTTATTATGGCAAAACCAGACCATATTTTCTGACCTCGGTATTAGCCAGTACTTTATAGACTTTTGTTATGTACTATGCTACAAGTTTAAAAATTATTACCAGAATAGAAAGTTCAGAATTACAAATATATAGTTGGTATGTTTACATTTGAAGATAAATTTTTATAATGTGCAACTTAATTGCAGGATTTATAAAATCGTGCATATTGTGCAGTATGAATGTATACACTTTTAAAACAAATAATTTTGCTTACTGTGTGAACCAAAGAAGAATTATATGTAGGAACCTGCTGTCCAGTTTGAAGTATCCTATTGGCATTTTATATAAATAAACATAGTAAGAAATTATATAGAATTTTATTTATTGTTTGGGTTTCCAGAATGAATCAATCAAATTCCCATAAATATCTATGGTATGCGAGTAGCATTTTTTTGGCGAGGGAGGCGGTAATGAAGAAAATGGTAATGTTTAAGTCCTCCAAATGGGACCACTTTAATTATGTTGTTTTTCCTCATATAGTTGCTGTTTATGGGGTTACATAATTGGCTTTTTCTGCTGCACCCTATAATATATGGTAATTGGATATTTTTCCGTTAGCTGGGCGCAAGCGAAAAATCGCCAAATAATGTAGAATTCCGCCAAATTTCTTACAACCATACTCTTGGCGACTTGACTCACGTTTGGTTCACAATTGGCGACATTTGCGCCCAGCTAACGGAAAATCGCTTCGCTTGGCGACTTGGCTCGCATTTGGTTCACAATTGGCGACATTTGTGCCCGGCTAACGGAAAAGTACCGGTAATTATTATGTAGAATTGTTGGTATTTAAATTCTTGGACAAATTCTTATGGTATAACAATTTATATACTATGCAAGAGTAAATATCTAACAGAAGAATGATAGAATCTCACTTCTGAGTAAAACCATTTGTGACATAAATGAAGTATTAAATATCCTATTCTTTCTTTGAAATATTAAATGTTGTTGAATTATATAATGATATCAATAATTTAACATTTCAGAAACCGATTAGGAAAAATACTTATACCTGCACCGTTTCAAAGTAGACTTTCATCCGGATCTGTTGCTAGAGTTGCTCCCAATCAAAAATGGTTTGGTAAGAAATTTTATTCAAAATGATTTGCTTGAGTTTTCTTTCTTATTTTGTAACAATTTATAATATATTTACTTCAATGCAGATAGTAAGCAAGATTTTCATCATGTTCTGTATAAATATTTCCTTTACTTTTAACCTTCATAGATAATTTTAAAAAAGATTTCTGTAATCATTAAAACATGGATTTGCATATAATGGCTGGTAAAAATTCTGGTTTTCATATTTACTGTTTAATCCTTTATTGTAGTACTAGCAGTACGCGCACGGCGTTGCCCGTGGAATCAGGACTTCAAAAAGTGGGTGAAAAAAAGTGCACACAATGGCACGAAAAAGTTTTGAAAACAGAAGCAAAGCAAAAAATACACATTATTGATATTCCCGCTTATTTTTCTTTGCTAATGACGTCACGTGCCGCGAAGAAGGTCACGTTGCAACAATGCATTGTGGGATGGTCTGGAGAATCTCTCGCTGTTAAATCGCGCTACGAAAAAACTGTTTGAACCGATCAAGGGAAAAATTCATTTTTAAAAAACGAAAAGAGATATTTTAATAGTTCTAGTTTTAAATCGGACATAAACGTGCCAATTGTAGGCTGAAAAAAAATGAAAATTATAGAGATGTTAGAACGTCAGATGCGATAATTTAAAGAAATCTTTATTAAAAATTACCATAAAAGTAACTATTTTTCAATTTTTTTTCAAAATTCAGTAAATTACGTTAGAAATTCAAAACTAACTTCATTAGAACGGAAATCGCATGCTCTTTCCGATGGTGTATCTATTTTTGTCGTAAACTTATTCGTAACTATTCTATTGAGAAATTAGTGCGAAAAATCAACCAAAACAACACAAAACATTAAATAAAAAAAATTCTAGATTAAAATTTAAAATTTCGGCTTCGAGGTGCATTGAGTCACCATTACGACTACCTGTGTGCCAAATTTCATGGCTGTAAGTGCGATAGATTCGTCTGGACATCGCAGACAAACACACACGCACGCACACAAACATTGCCTTTTATAAGTATAGATTCTCTGTTTGAAAATTTCACTCAATCCTAAAATCACATGCTTACATTAATCTTATCTCCTCCATATTCGCTGAGTAAGTCTGAGAACTGCAAGTTTTGTCACCAGAAAGAAAATGAATTTTTGACGTTTCAGAAGGTAGTTATCGAAATATATCGACTTTTCTAAAAGTTTCTGTTCTCACTAACTGGAAAATAATCTTTTAATGGTATAGATGGATAAATGAAGGGTTTTTCCAAAAAAGGCAATTATTTCTCATAGCAGTCTGTTTTGAAATGAGAAAGTACCGAGTTTGTACATTATATATGAGGTTATTTTAAACTAAATGTTAATTTTATCATTACATGATGATCGAATGTGGAAGAGTAACAGTAGCAGCAATTTGGAGTTATAAGTGTGTGCAAGTTAGGAGGCAAGCAATTTATATACAGTAAAAGTATCGGGGAGTATATGAGCTAGACAACAAAATAAAAAAATTTAGGTATGAAATAAGTTAGCTTTCCCGGACACTATTGCTTTTTTTTTATTTTGAGTTTTAGGCAGAATGCCACCCCATGTCCCTGTGCCTGCAACAGTGGCAAATCCAGGATTCGGGTTGGGGGGGGGGTAGCTAAGATCATAAAAATTTTGTATTGTAGTGACGAATGTCAAACCTCGTGGTTTATATAAACCAAAACAATTTAACTTTACAGACTTTCCTCTCCTGACAATAAGAATCATAAAGAAAACTACAATACTTTCAATAATTTAATAAAAAGTACAATGAAATAAATAGCCAAAAAATGTTTTAGTCGTGTCAACAAGTACAAGTGGAATGACGAGAAAAGTAGGAAAATTTTTGAGTCTGTCAAGACAGAAAGCAATTTCATCACGATTTTATTATTATTTTTTTTAAAAAATGAAAATTAAGAACAAACAGTTGTAGTGATTTTAAATAAAATCAAGAATTTTGGTTTAGCTCTGGGAGGCTGCCGCCCGATAGCCCCCCCCCCCCCCCCTGGATTCGGCACTGGCCTACAACCATTACAGTTTCTGAACCATTTGTATGGACATGGGACACCTAGTTTTAGGTAGCTAAAATGAAATAAAAATTTAATTTTTTCTGCAAAAAAACTGAAGAATAGTCCCAATGTAGCTTATGTGTGTCGCAAGGGGAAACTAAAATGGGCACCCAGTTTTTTTGGGAGGGGAGCAGTGTTTCCTGACACCCCAGTCTCCAAAGGGTATTTTATTAATATTAAGGCCTGATCTTCCAGGTTGGGTATGGGGCTTTCAATCCTATCCTGTAAAACATTTACTGTTAGGAAATCTCATGAGAATTATTTGGAACAAACCTTTAGAGAATGACTTAGAAATAGGCACAAAGACTTGAAATTTGGACTACTAGGGGGTTACACCCCCTACTCGCTCTGCTCGTCAACCCCCAAGAATCAAGTTGTGATTCTTTTGGGATCAGTACGTGATCCCAGCTCGCTGTACAGTTATGAGTGCCTGCTAGTAATAGGAAATTATAAATACATTAATTACTAAAAGTAAATTTAAATCATTTGAATAGTAGGAAGTTCTAACTAAATTCTTTTTTAAAAACTAAACTTTTAATTACTAAAAACTAAATAATCAAATTATATAATTAAAATTTTACCTTTAAACTATATATATATGTAAATGTTAAAAAGAAATTTGAATGCTAAAATGTATGATAAGATGTTTACAAATAAAAATGTTTTTCATCATTTAGAAATCGGGCACTTAAAACTTCTTGGTACACACAATTGAATGTTTTTTGAACAGTTTCATTAGCCCTGACTTCATTCCAACAGACTTTTAAATATCCACACTTCCCAATGACTTGTTGCTCAGCAAAGCTTTGCCACATGTATTCACACTCTGCAATAATTATTTAGCCAAGAAAGATATAACTTTTCTCGCTGGGTAGATATTTATGTGTTAAAACCTCAGAAAATTTAAGTTTTCGAAAGATAAGTTAACCCATTTCACAAACTTTTTGCTTAAAAAGGACACTTTAAAGTGACAAATGGCTCTAAATATGTTCAGATTCACTATTTAGAATTATAACCCATAATAATGATTTACTTTTACCTTTATAATATTAACAAAACAGCCTTTTTTTCAAAATTAAAAAAATATATATATAAAATTCTTGCTTTTAACACCAAAATTTTAATCATGCTTTTTTTCCACAGAATTAATGATCAGAAAATCTCCGCTACATGGATGAAATAACAGAGTCATATCATAGTCAACTATGTTCCTATAGCTCGGGAACTTCGTTCCATACACAGCAACGCTTGACTCTATTTTGTACATTCAGATTGGATTGTCTTAGGAAAGATTCCTCAACAGTTTCAGTTGTTCAACAGTTCCATTTTTCGACAATTTTGATTTATAATTGAATCTGCTTGACTTAAACTTATTTTGAAAAATTTTGTCGTCTCGGATCAAATCAAGCTACAATCGTTGAATCGAATGTAAATAAAACAAACTTGCGAGCTGTTGCCAAATGGTGATTGAGAAATTTGACCCTTTTTTGTCGCCACGTAGGAGAATTATATATATAGCTGGAATGTACAGTCTTTGCAAAGCCAATGGGGAAATGTCCAAGAGGAAGGCATAAAATTAGATTTATTGACTCTATTGTGCATTGGATTGACTGTGCGGACTTTTTATAACTTCAAAACAGGGAATACACATAATTAGGAATGTCATAGATAAATAAAATGCTGATTGGGTATTTTAAGGAGGAGGTTTACAAAGTTTGTCGAGAACAGGTGATCTAGCTGAGATAGTGAAAGTTTTAGTTATTATACTTCAAAAAGTGCAGATAAAAAGAATTTAATTCACATGCAATGTACATCTGCTGAATGTCGAACAACACTACCTTGAATATCTCTTTAATATTATGGATAGTGCTGTTGGAATTTAAGCTGACATATATATAATATATATACTAAGGAAGCTCTGCTATCGGAAACTTATGATGCCTACCTCCACCACCAAGTGACTTATCCCCAAACACTTAATTTTTAATTATAAATAGTTACAAAATATTAATTCCCAGTGCTTCGCTTTTCTTGTTGAGTACATTTGAATGTATTTAATTATAATAATTAGATAATAATAAGTTTGAAAAAATTGAAAGTTTTCAAAATAAATAACATATTTTTAATGGCATTTTATTGTATTAATTTTTTCAATATATTTGCAAAACGTTTTAACTTTTCAGTTTCTTTTTTCTAATAAATTTGTCCACTGATATATGGTTTCATTTGTTTTGTTATGCTAATTAGATCAGATTTTCTCCTGTTGTGTGGAGTAAATTCTATTCAGGTTCTTTACTCTTTTCAAAATCTATCACTGTAGGAAACACAAAAGTCATAGGGCAGAGTGCTCTGCAAAGATTTCAGGACGAGTTGGGAAAAGCACTGAAAGACCCTTACCAGGTTGTGATGAAACAAACTAAGCTCCCCATTACACTGCTGAATGAAAGTGCAAAAGTGAGTAGAATTGTTGCTCAGGAACTGGTGTTTTTATGCGAGAAATTACATTAATATTTTCTAAAATGCCTAAATCTTGCAAACTCTCCTATGCAAGGTGGATTCTGT
>BGPR01015685.1:0-36193 GCA_013235015.1 Araneus ventricosus | reverse complement strand
CCCCATTGTCTCCTGGCAATAACTATTTTCAGAGCCAGTCCGCCACTGCCAACTCGTCTTAGGTACAGTTCACAGTTAAGGAGACAGAAGTATGGAGCCATCCAGAATTCCCACGCTCATTATCAGAGCTTTAATGATCAACCACATCCGGTCATTCAACAGTCAATGTCCACTTCACATTTAGAACGAATCTGGACATGATAATTGTCAAATTTTCCCTACAGCAGGGTGTCGCTGAACGACTACGCTACACCGGTAGAAATTTTATTGTAACTTCAACAAAATTTTACGAAAAACTATAATAAGAATTTTGAAACGATTTTTACACATTGAATGAATGAAAATACAATTATCAATATGTATTTTCTTTCAAATATGGTAAAATGCACACTTAAACTCTAAATTAATTGAAATAAGTCTTTTGTAACATGTCATTCACTAGTTTCTTCTTCACTAGTGAGATTTGGATTAAACAATGAAATTTTTCCACGTGACGTCGCACTCACATGACAAACATAATTACGCATGTCACCTAATGGATAACTAACTGCACGTTATTTTGTGACGCTATGTTCTCTTTGTTCTTGAAAAATGTGTAATCCATTCAAAAATTAAATTGACTTGGCACAGTTTGTATAATTAGCAAAAACAATTAACAACAAATGTCATTTCATTTTATTTATTATCGATAGATGCCTCATAATTAAAATTTGACATTTTTACGATCATTGAATGATAATCAAATGAAATTATGTGCCACTACAGCAAGAGTCTAGCATTAAACAAAACTTTAGGAGCCAGAATATTTACAGTATTTCCGTTTTTCAGATTCTACAATATTTTTAAGCAGAAACTGTTAAGAATATCATTTCAAATTCAAATGTTTTTCTAAAATTTGCAAAATAGTTATAAAGAGTTGGATTACTTTTTATTTAATTCTTAGTTACACTTCAATTACTTATTTTATTTTAGGATTACGATAGTACTTTGCACAAAAATTGTTTCACGAATATTTTCCCATCTGGCAAGAGATAATGAGTAGAATAAGTTTAGATATGATTTATATGAATACCTTGACAATCTCAAATTGACCTACAGTAAATAAATTCAATGGAAAATGGTTAATTCGAATTAGTCGGTAATTTACATTTTTTTCTCTGGACCCTTGTATATAGGACCCTTAACATAATGCTAGAATCAGATCTAAAAGTTTTAAAAATTTGGTTTTTTTCTTAATTGCTTTTATTCGTTAAATACGTCTGTAAATTAGTTTCTCGGTGATAGTAGATGAATAATTTTTTTAAAGCCTGTAATTCACTCAAAGATTTTCCTGCTGTGGGAAGTATTCAATCAAAAAGTTTCTCAATTGAAAAAAAAATGAACACATTAGTTGTGAAGTGTACTGTTTATATTGCAGCGTTATTGCACACTGTTCAAAACGTTTTATCATTTTTATTTGATAAAATTAAATTCTTATTGATTGAAACCATTATTTCTAAAACTAATACAAAATATTAATTATAATTATCAATTTATTCATTTGAATTACTTACAGTTTATTTACTAATTATTAAAAATCTTTCAAATTATAAATAAATCTTTCAAATTATAAATAAATCTTTCAAATTATAAATAAATCTTTCAAATTATAAATAAATCTTTCAAATTATAAATAAATCTTTACCGCTATTTACAGTTTAAGCATTGTCATTTTCTCTTGAGGTTCTCCTTCTTAGACCCATTTTTTCTTAATTTGGATTTTGGGATAAGTAAAATTTTTATTGTGGTTCTGCCAACTTTGGATTTTTCAAGTTACATCCTACAATAAAATTTTAACTTGCATTTGATAGCATGTAATAATTTTATTACTCATATGAATTTCCCTAATTCTTTCTTATTGCTGTACCGTTTAAAACCTAATCGATTACATATTCCCAAAATTTCGCTTTTCCGTATATTTATTCGATAAATAATAGCACGCATCCTTGGTCTTACATTGCTCTAATTTACGAAATTTATTGCCTAAACTATGAAGACAATATTTGTTACATTTTGAGACTCAAAACGTTTAAAACAACAAATCTCTTGGACACATTTAATTAATTCCATTTCATTTGTGCAAAAGAATCATTATTCATCCCCATTCCTGCAATTGTTCCTTCAGATCTCAAGAACACCTGTTACAACAACATGACAAAACGACTTTAGACCCGTTTTAATAAATGCATTCAAAACGTTCCAAAATCCTGATAGACGTTCCCAAGAAAGTCCAGCAGCACAAAATGGCGTCTGTTCCTTCAGTTCTGAATCTCTTACTTAAGGGGGTGGAAGGGGCTGCAGAATGCCAAAGGTTTGAGGGGGGGGGGTCTGCCGCCGTCTGATATACGAGTGCCGAGAAGGGAGTGCTCTACAAATCTGATCCGATGGCCAACCCACGCCACGTTGCCTTGAACTGGGGTGGACGAGAAGGGTGGTGCAGTTGATTACGAGAATGGTCTTTCGGGGTCGTCCGCCGATCGTTTGGCTCCAGAATGGGGTTGTATTTTCTCAGTTGCGCGTGGCAATGGCTCGCCCTGATATTGCCCGCTAGTTTAACGATTTTCACCCAACCAGAGGGGATACCGCGTGCACCAGAGAGTAATGGGAATTTGCAGGCGACAGTGTTAACAGAGGAATTTTAAGAACGTTTTACGTTCCCTGTAAAGCAGCAGAAGGTTTTAAATCGTCGATATGCAGGGGGTTTATGGGGAGCTCCTTGGACGGTTTTAGTTTAGAGGAAGGTGTCGTTAAAAAGTAGAAACAGAATTTCCTACGCGTCCAGGTAATATGGAAGGTTATGATGACCTAAGGATGGTTTCGAATGTGGAAATGAAAGCGTAATTCAGAAGTCATATTGTGAACTTTATGTGGAAAGTTGTGAGGCTTTTTAAGGTTTTGTGTTTGTGTTGAAAGTACTTTATGTGTCTGTGTTTGATGGTAGTTGTTATTTTTAGAGACAGTTCTGCCGTTTCATCTTTGTAATGACCAAAGAAAAAAGTGAAGTTAAAAGTTTAGTAAATTTTGAATCTTCACTCTGTTTCAGAAAAAGTGATATCAACGAACATTTTTTTTTCATGTTTTCTTCCAGACGAAAACTGTTTTTTTAATCGTCATTCATTTTCAAGTGAGTATTTTTGACAGCGCTATATTTTGAAAATAAAAATCTTGAAGTTTTTCTTTCTACTTTCCCGCATATGAGTACACAAAGAAAAAGTATTGTAAGTGTCAAAAAATTCGAGATGGACATTTCGATGAATCTCCATATTTTAGACCTACCTGGATAAGGAACAAAAATACATTTTTTTGAATAAGGGAGAGAGAATTAATCCTAGTTCCTTAATCGAGAGAGTTAAGGACAACTTTCTTTTATTTTATTGAATATTAGTTGACATAGTTTATGTTCTCCACGGAATGCTTTAGAAAATATACGGTAGCTTGCTTTTCGGCAAAAATAATTGAGCAAAATTGTCCTTATTAGCCCAAAATGCTCTACAATACTCCTACGATATCTTCTCATCATTTAACAGCATTCAGAATATTGTAATAACATCGCATAAATAACTTACAATATCTTGTACTAAAAGGGGTAATCGGAAAGAACAAGCACCTTCTGCTTACCACAATTGTTGTAATTGAAATGTTTTATAGCGTACTCAGGTAACGTTGGTATAATTGAGCAGGCTCATTTATGGACTAGAGGATAAATGTTTATAATATAATCAGGAACTAAAAATATTAGTAAACTATGAAGAAAAGGCTTTTATTGAAAAGATGCATTAGTGAAGGTTAGAAATATAAAATATATATACAGAACCGCATGATACGAAGAGAAAAATATCAAGTCTGAACTATTTGTTACTTAAAGGTAACTGGAATGGCATTTTGAAATGTATTTACCTGCCCGTAAGAAATAAATTACTTCATATTTTGGTCTTACTTCATGAACTTGAACCTCACTAAAATCCAAGAAAAGTATCTAAAACAATAAAATAAAACAGACATGCCATTTCTAGCCCAAAAATTCAATAGAATACCTGAATTCCATGCATTAAGGATGAAATAAATTTGAAATAAATAACTATATCGGAGAATACAGATTTCAATCCTTTTCTTTATTGTAGCGATACGCACCTCACTTTTTATTAAAGAAACACAGCCTTTGTTTCCCTGAACGATCATATGGAGGTCAGCAGAATGACCAAATGTTGAAGACTAGAATCGTCCCATTTTGAAGCTACTACAGGAATATTAGGGGGTGAATTTTGTAAATTTAAGAGCGATTAGATGATTAAGACGACACTTGAGCTACATTCTTCTTTCCAACTTTCTCACCAGTGGTGGGATACTTGATCCTGATGCATTTTCATGTACCTAGGTAGATCTGTGATCAAATCTGGTCTCGAACGACGGCTTTCCTATCTCGACGCAGAAATTACATCAACGGGTCGTCCCCACGGTCATAGGCATGCACGGAAAGAAAATACACCTTAACGCTACAAAAATAAGAATTAAGAAAAGGTTAATTATTGATTAAATTATAATTTCTGAATGGATGAGATTTTCGCTAACTATCTTAACTAAAACTACCCTGATAAGTAGAAAACGCTGTTTAGCTGGATTCGTTTAGTTTAGTTCTATTAACGCCATATTTTGAAGCAACAACACCAGGGCTATTTTGGAACGGATCTGATAAATTTTAACAGTGTTCAAATGACGAGGACGACACCATAGCCTCTACCCTTCTCCAAATCTCCATTCTATACCAGGGAGAAAACATTTTATCTTAAACATCAGAGTTGACATACACCAGTCCCAGATACAAGGTGGATCTTCTGAGGATTTAGGCCTCGAAAATTAACCGATGCCCCCGATCTCAAAGTCGAGACCTTAGCGTCAGGCCACTATGGCCTCAGAAGGAAACACTGGGTTTCAGAAAACCATAAGGTATACAGTGTTTCAGTTAAAGAATCAGAAGTGAAGGAAATTAAAATAAACTTTAAATGTGTAATTTTAATGAGGGATTTGCGAGATATCTATACGATATATATTAGTAGCCACTTTCTATGAAAATTAACAGATACAATGAGATACAAAGATCAGATTGATATAAATGCTGCAATTTTCGCCCATAGGCCTACTATAGAGTCTGTTGAAGTCTTTTAGAAAACTTTTAAAACTTCATACTCAATAACAAAACCTCTTTCACTAGTTACTTTGAAACATCTCACAAGCTCTTAGAACTTCACTCAAGCATTAATCCAGACAATACACGTACACCCTCATCTGCTTCGATGCATCAAGTTAATCACACAAACAACTCTACCTACATTGTTTTGAAAAGATTATTCGAAAGTCCACTGGCATTAAATTCATTTGAGGAAAGAAACATTTTACCACTAAATGAAATTTTCGAAATTCTAACGGAGATCTTCATTACGCGCGAGTTAATGGGCACCCATTTCTTCGCGCACCCCAAACGACGCGACACAACCATAAAGGTGCTTTTACGAGATGACCGGAAGCAATAAGTCCGGGTCTAAACAAAAGACGGACCTTCCACTAGCGTGAATTAAAGAGAGGGCCAGGCGGAATTCGAAGTTGCGTCCAATCTAATTATAGTAAGAGGCCAGCCCGCCTCTAATTGGATGTACTTCGCAGAAATGGAAAGAGGACAGGGGTTGCTGGCAGGGTGGTGCAACGCCTATTTGGACGGTCGTCGAGTATTTTGGAGCGTCGGGTCCTCCAAAATTTCTGCCGCTGCCAAGTGGCTGTAGCAATTTATCTGTTCATTAAGTCAAAATTTCTAGTATATTGAATTTGAATGAAATTACAAAAGTCAGAACATGGATTATTACGAAACACTGGTTGGAGGTACCTCTGCCTTGAGGCATGCCTTCTACTGGTGTAATTAGCAAGTGTTTAGTTGTGTAGTCTTTACGAAACTTTTAATTATCAGTTAGTTCCGTTTACCGTTGCAGTTTGAGGGAAAAGTATTAATGATCGATTTAGTTCCATAGGAAGGAATGGAGTAAATGTCCTTTTCAACACAAAATTTCTAAGGATAATTATGAACTTAATAAATGATATGCTCCATCGACCTCTAAAGTTGGCCGAGGCAGTTAATTGTCAAATATAATTCTTAATCTGTATGAGTAAGTGATTCAGATTTAAGATTTACTTTTATCGATGTGTTTATATTTGGCGATAAAATTACGTAAGTCAGCCGAAAATTTGCTTTAAAATGAGATTAATGATTCTTTAATTGATTGTACAGAAATGTCTGTTTGTATGAACGTTTGCAATTAATAAATTGATGAAATTATTAAACGTAGTTTGAAAATTCAAAGCTATCCTGAAATAAAAACAGATTTTGAGGCATCTAATATTTGAGATTTGTTGTTAGAAGCATTTAAGTGTCTAGCACTTCAGAAAGAATTAATTGAAATTTAAGTCTTTCATTATATAGATTGTTTACGAATCCAAATGGTAATTGTTTGTTCAAGTAATTAGATTTCCTCTATGTAGGAATCTCTATTAGGTAGAAGGAAAATTAGTATTTGAAGTTTGGAACTGCATCATTTGCATAAATAAATTTCGTTTCAGCAACCTAATTAAATCCATTAAGGCTAGTAAATTTAAGGTTTGCAACTTATTAATAAAATAAAATTGAGCTGATTTTCTGAGAAAATTTATTAAAGGTTGATATTCTTTCTATTTCTCTGTAAGATGGCCTTTAAATATATGTTTAATACAAAAGTATGTCAGCTGAAGCTAGTAGAAGTAGATAATTTTTGAGTAAAATTTGGCAAAATACGATAAAACTCCAAATCTGTGCGAGAATTGTGCGTGCTCCTCACAAAAGACAGAAGAACGGGCACCACCAGAAAAAAACCGTGTGTTGTGAATGGATAGAGTTGGTCTCAGCTGAGACACGAAATAGTGAACACGTTCCTAAACAATCTAAAATTTAAAAGAAAATGTTAACGATTAAGAGATAATCTAAATGTTAAATTCATTTAAGTGCCCTATGTTCGCGTTTCATGAATATAGTACAGTAGAACCTCGGATAATCCGAACTGTTAACGTAGGACTGCGTCCCTCCCATTGGTGTCTCAGGAAGGAATTTGATTCACACGCCGAAACGTCACAAATCTTGGTATGGGAGATCCTCCATATCTCGGTAACTACATAAGTTAAAAACATAACTAATGTCTTATTTTAGAGATAAAGGGTAACAATAGAAGTTAAAAAAAATTGAAAATCAGAATTGTAGTTCAGCGACTACTGAATCGCAAAGTTGGGAAAAAAATACTCATGTATTGGTGACGCGATCCTCTATATCTCGATAACTACACATGTTAAAAACATAACTAATGTCTTATTTTAGAGATAAAAGGTAACAACAGAAGTTACAAAAAAACTTATTTAAACTTAAAAACTTACGAGAAAGTTCGAGAAACAAAAGAGTCACGCGAGTAAAGTAGTCCTACGCCTTTAACATCAGCTGCTGTTTGAAAAGACAGCCTCCGGTCATTTTTTTTAAATTTTCTAAAAATTTTCTATTAAAAATGTAGAAAAAGTAACAATAAGGAATCAGAAGCAAAGCTAATGTCCATTCCTAACTTAAAAGAAACATTTGAATTAACATTTAAGAATGAATAAAGCACCTTAATTATTAGAAACAAAATCGGTTATCTTCTTTTTGACGCAAGGAACGAAAGCTGCTTGTCGATGCGAATCGCAGCTACCTCTATACGTACTCTTTTCACAAAATACCCATAGTATAAACTCTACGGCCTTTGGTGTATCAAGAGTTATTTTACAAAATTTTCAAGTTAATCTGAATTTCCAGAAATCCGAAGAGATCAGCACCAATTCGTTCGGATTCTGCTGAGGTTCTACTGTATCTAATGTTCATGTGAGGAATTTAACTATGTTGAAAGAGGTAGCTAATGTCGTAAATGTTTATTTAAATGTTCGTCTAAGAACTTGCAGGTGATTTGGAAAATATATTAAGTTTTTTATTGCTAAACTATCACGAAACCACACGCATATTTGGTCTTGAAATGCTAGAGTTCTACTAAAGAATAACACAGAATTTAAAAACATATTACATTTAAAACATATCACATATTACATTTAATTGAAAGGGGTATTTATTATTCCAGGGCATTAGAAATTTACTTAAGAATCACCATACCAAATTTTGCGATGAAATGCGCAGTATATTTATGAAATCTTTCATTAAGTTTCAGGAAATAATTTTTTACTAAATTTCATTAATTTTATTAATTTGTAAAATTCTAAAGAAATAAACAATTTTAGAAAAATGCAGTCTAAATAGTTGAAAATAACAAAAATAATTGTTTCCTTCAATTATTCTGGAAATATCCTTGTTGATTCAGCTTCCCATCTTTTCGCAAGCATTTTTTTTTGAGATAATCATTAAATTTTTGATGTAGTAATTCTCATTTCATCGAAAGATTTGAAACTCTTAGAAGAGCAATGCTAGATCTAAATTTATGTTATTGACTGGAAGCCGAAAGTTGGACATTGACTGTAAATTTGTTTGTTACGCAGTCACGGCCAAAATCTTTGCTCGATTTTCTTCTGATTTGGTAGGAATGTTCTTTGAAGTCACTAAAAACGACGTATGTTCTAGGATTTTTATTTTTTTTTTAATTCTATTTTATGATTGTGGCCGTTTTAATATTTGGCACCATTAAAACATTTGAGCCATTTTGGTAATAGAGAGACATTTAATTGTAATTTTGTTAATACTGATAAAAGCATAGACTTATGTCAATAATTCGCATTACAAAAACGGCAAAGCCCTTAAAGACTGCTGTAGAAAACAGATATTTGGGGAGAAGAGGGGGTCGGACGCGAGGTCTGTTGTTCACATAACTACTAATAGGTATACGCATTTTAAGCTCTAGTTGAATAAAAGCAATACATGAAACAACCTCAGAATTTTGAGGTTAATTCATTTTTTTGTTTGAATGAATGTCTGTAAAGCTCGTCTGCGTACTTATTTGCCAATTTTCATAATTAAAAGGTCCGAAATATTACTCGCTATAATTCCAATAATCCGTAATTATAATATTAGTAGATACCATTATTTATTAACTTAATCAGAATTTGTATGTAATGATTTAGCAAGTTATGACATCAATCTTGCTAACATAATTGCTTATTTTCGTATTTGTATATTTAAAAAAGCCAAACGGTTACTCGTCATAATTGTAATAATCAGTAAATATATTTTAGAAGTTGTTACTGGTTATTACTTTAATACGACTTTCTCTGTAATAATATATCCATTTATGACATTAATGTTACCAATAAATATCTTAAATACACAACAAAAGAAAATAAATATGCAAAAATTATGATGTGAACAAAAAAAATCTCTTTTTATTTCATTCAAAATAAATTAATTGTATTCATTATATTTAACGAACTCCAACGTTTTTCTTTAATATCGGACATTACTCTAATGCCGTTTTAAAAACCCTTAAGTAAAATGCATTAATAAAGAATGTTATCATATTCTTCCCGTTTATTTAGATATTTAATCTTATTAATGATCCTATAGAAGTAATTAAATTAGTAGGACTTGAAAATAATTAGTGAGAAAAAAAACACTTAAGGATAATTAAAATCTAAACAGCAGTAATTTCTCATTAATATAATACTTAGTGAATGTTTCAAAACACATTTCAATTTCTTTGTTTTCCACGTTCTAACAATGAAAAATAATATATTTCTTTTAATTAGGGTAATTTAAAAATCAAAGTATTTACTGGATTGATACTGAAATAAGAGTAGTTGGATTTCCGATAGGGAATATCAATGAATAAAAAGGAATAATTTACATTCGTTTCAATGAAATATTGAATAATTCCATAGACACTTCAGACAGAGAATTCCTCTTCAGCCACTTTAAAGCTTTTAAGTACAGATATGATAAATTTAATTAAAACAGCTTTTGAACGCAAACTTTTAAAATATACTAAATTTTTCATGTATTATTTTCTGCTTTCAAATCTTCAATTTATAATCCATTATTATAAATGTTATGGATGCTTGTTATCAATTTTTTTCTCAAATTCACTATCACGTGATGCCACCCGTATGGAGTAAAATTTAAATTAATTAATCAAATGAAAATTAAATTCTGAAAATATTAAAATAGAGAGTGTATTGTCATCAAGATCATACAAGAGTACAAAATTTCAAACCGCTAGTACATTAGGAAGTGCAAGAAAATCAACTAAAAAATTCCATCTTTATAAACGTGAAACAAGTCAAGTTAAATAAAATTGTGTGAAAACGAGCAATTTTTGCATATAATATTTCATCAAATTAATCTGAATAGCACACTTTAACAATGGATATATATTTAAAATGGAAGAAAACTTAAGAAATTTCAATCTTGGTGGTCACATTAATTAAATTATAATGGAATAATACAACATTAGCCAACTATTCATAATTAATTGGAACCTTCCCAATTAATTGATTCAAGTGAACCTTAATGTAACGATAATTAAACTAAACCCTTTTAAAACATTCATATCTCAAACAACCTAAAAACCTACCAAATCATTCATATCTCAACCGAATTGCAAGTCTTTAAAACATTCATATCTAGGAAGTACGGAAACTTTAAAATCATTCATATCTCCGAAGCACATGAATCTTTAGAACCATTTGTGTCTCCGAATCAAAGGAAACTTTAAAACTATCCATATCTCAAAAGCTAAAGGAACCGTTATTACCATTATTGTTCAGCTTTATTTAAATAGTCACCAGATTAAAAAAAATTCGAATTTGATGTATATGTTAATACAGCTTTCATGCCTATTTATAGGTTATTCAAAAAAAACTGTCTTTTCGCAATGTGGTAACACAATTATCAATGTGCATAGATGCCGATTTTAAATAGATGACTATTTAATTATTTCCTGGAGTTTAGAAGACGAAACCATCTTGAAATATAGTCAAACCTCATAAATAAATAAATTTGCACATTGTAGAGATTGCAGCTTTTAATTGCATGGTTGTCAAAAAAAATCACCGTAACTTCTAAGCTTTCCTTATTATAATGTGGTAGTGTAATTATTAATGTGGTAAAGTAATTGTCAATGTACATATATGTTGTTTTAATTAATATTTAATTATATTTTGAGTTTAGAAGATAAAACCGTCTTAAAAACAGAGTTAGAAACAGAGAGAGAACTGGTTCTCACAAAAGATCGCCAAGATATCCTTCTGAAACATTATTTACTTTCTGCTTCTTCCCTGACCTGGTTTCTCATGATTTCCACGATTTGCTGAAATTTAATGAAGGTTTCAAGACTCCTTTTACTCGTAAAGTAGCTTATTTACCATATCTACACAGGTTTTACTGAAACCTTGCTCTCACTACTTTTCTTTGGGAAGTCCCATTTCAACTTAAGCCATTTTTAAGACTCAAATTTCCTCACCTTTGCAAAGGTTACCTACAAAGACTTTTACATTTGGCGGAAAAACATTGGAGCCAAAAAAATAAAAAAGATTTTCACAGACGACAACGCTTATTCCCAAATTCAATTTAACTTTTCATCTTGCCATCTGCCTTTCCAAAATAAAGCAATGAAAGAAGAACAACGAAAAAAGGTGAGTTAAGAAGACTTAAACTATCACTTCACCTTTTAGGAGAAAGAGAAAAAAATCAAAAGGAAAGTCTCCCTAAGTCAATATATAAAAGACATCAGGAACGAAAGGTTTCCTAGAAGTCAAACATCTGCCGCCAACTCTTGAAAGATTCAGCCGCCTAATCTAGGCAGCTGAATTAAAGAGTCGCTACATCCACTGAGGCTGTCTTTCACTTAGAAATGAAGAGTAAACTTTTTCATGCACTCTGCACGCTAAAACTCACTCAAGAAAATATCTGGATCTTTTCTTATTTTTTCATGAGAGACAGAATCCTTTTTGCTGAATTATCAACAAAGAAGTTAGCACGTTTGAAATTTAAGTGGGTTACGTTAAATGAATTAATCTTTTTTTAAGTGGAGAATATCTAGGTAAATGTAGGTTTTTGAAGTCTTAAGTCAATAATTGCCCGACATTTATAGCGGAAGTTGTTCGGGTGGACTTCAAATGTGAAGCGTTTTCGTTGTAGTTAGAATAGATACTTTTTTTAAATTAGAAAGGTATTTTTAGTATTCTGCTTAGAGATCATTAAAATTGTTTTTATCTTGAATTTAGAATGCAAAGAATTTTAACATCTTTTTGAATATAATATTCAACTTGTAAAACTGTAAAAAACGGTAAAATATATTAAAATGATGTATCTAGATTAACATACTGACTTTGATTAATGCGCGAATAGATCAAATAATTTAAAGTAAAAAAATACATTATTCCACTTATATATGTGTATAAAAATCCAATTAACATTCTTTCTTGACTTTCTTAGATTTTATTTAAACATATTGTATGCTTGTGGGAACAGTCTTGACATATTACTTTTTGTTCTGAGAGAGAGAAGAGGATATGGAAATATATTTGGAATAATGGAAGAAAAATGAAAACCCAGAAGAATTTTATAAATACGAAACAGCTTGGTAATAATTAGTATCATTTTTAAGAATTAAAATACAAAATATTTTGTTCTATATATTTTTAATTAATAAAAATAGGAATAAGCTAATTTCATGAATTCGTAATAATGAGATATTACAAGATGATGGCAAATTTGTCTCCCTTTCAAGAATCATTTTGTAAAGATAGATGTCAATTGTTTGTGAATTTGTTTAACCCCTTCCGGCTCAAATTATTAATTGTTAATGAAAAATTTAAAAAAAAATGAAAT
The DNA here is from genome assembly GCA_013235015.1 of Araneus ventricosus. Lineage (NCBI taxonomy): Eukaryota > Metazoa > Arthropoda > Arachnida > Araneae > Araneidae > Araneus > Araneus ventricosus. Next base: position 23,292 of record BGPR01015685.1, on the reverse strand, counting down.
AAAAGCAACCTAGAAATGCTTCATGCTTAAAAGTACAATGGAGCACCGTTTATGCGTTTCTCGTTTTTACGTTTTCATCATTTATACGGGTTTTTTTAATGGTTCCGGAAAAATCCAATGCATCTTAACGTTAAATAATTTCATTTACAGTGGCTCACATTTGTTTATAGACACTTGAGTTTTTGAAACTTACTTTTAAAAAACATCATATAAATATTAAAGTATTTACTTCAAAATTTTTTCATATAAACTTTCTTTTGTCTATAATAAAACCTATATATTTTAATGAAAATAAATTCAATACCTATTTTTGAAAAAAAATAATTTACCGAGAAAGTGTTAAAAACAATCTCACATAAGTAATTGGACACTTTGAACGTTCAACAAATGTAAACAAAAATATGCAAATAATAAAACATTTTAATACTTTGTTGGTTATCCTTTATCTGAAATTACACTTTTAATACGTTTTGGCATGATTTCAACTAGTTTTTTTTGTGTAAGAGTGTTCAATTTTGTTCCATTCCTCTGTTAATACTGCTTTAAGTTGTTTTTTCGAAGAAATATCATGTTTTCTTGTTTTTTTTCTCCAGTTCATGCCACACATTTTCAATTGGATTTGAATCTGGAGAATATGGTGGAGTCTTGATAACTTTGTAACATTTGTACAGCAGTCATAAGCGAACATTTAGGGATGTATGTTTGGGATCATTATCTTGATACAACTTGAATGTGTTTTGAATTCCAAGTTTTGGGGCAGAAATTTTCAAGTTTTCTTTCAGGACACTTATATTGGTCCATATCATTTTCAATGAAACTAAATTTTCCATACCAGAAGCAGCAAAACTTCCGCAAACCATTGTGCCTCCACCTCCATGTTTGACAGTTGGCAACAGATTCTTCGGATTGAGCTCTTCGTTGGGCTTTCTCCACACACTTATTCGCCCATAAGACCCAAATATGTTAAATTTTGATTCATCCACAAATATGACGCTTTCCCAAAACGATATAACTTTATCTACCATGGATTTTTCAAAATCCAGACGTACTTTTCTTGTTCCTTCATTAACGAAACATTTTTTTCTGGCAACTCTACTGTTGTACCCATATGATCTGATAACTCGTCTAACAGTTTTAGAATTTACTTTTATTGCAAATCTTTTTTCTAATTCTGTTGTAAGTTTCACTGCACTAAGTGTTGGATTTTTCCTAATTTTATGCTTGATAAAACTTCATTTCCTGGGAGTTAGCTTGTGAGGAGCTTCCGATTTCAACGCATTTTCAACAGTTCCACTTAGTTTCCATTGTTTTATAATGGCAAAAGCAGTTGAATGACTTACTTTAACAAGTTTTCAGATAGTTCTGATGCTTTTACCATCTTTAAAATGTTCTATGATTAAATTCATAATAGAATTTGTTGTAACTTTGTAGCGCCCGGCCATGTTTACTTCAAATATAGAAATGTAAACAAAAAAAACTAGTTGAATCCATGTCAAAACGTATTAAAAGTGTAATTTCAGCTAAAGAATACCCAATAAAGTTTTAAAATGTTTGATTATTTGCATATTTTTGTTTACATTTGCTGAATTTGCAAAGTGTCCAATTACTTATGTGAGATTGTTTTCAACACTTTCTCGGTAAATTAATTTTTTTCTAAAAAGGTATTGAATTTATTTTCATCACAATATGTAGGTTTTATTATAGGCAAAAGAAAGTTTATATGAAAAAATTTTGAAGTAAATCCTTTAATATTTGGATGATCTTTTTTATAAGTAAGTTTCAAAAACACAAGTGTCCAAAAACAAATATGAGCCTCTGTATACGTTTTCCTGAAATCGCAAATTTCATTTATATGTTTTTTTTCAAGTACTCAAGAAGAGAGAAAATAAGCATTTTAACCTCAGATTCCCACTTGCCGATTGTCCAGTCATAGAAAAGGCACGCGACCGTGACCAAAACCTGCCCAGTTGAACAAAACCGTACCCCTGAGGAATGTGAACACCCTACTTTCTACAGATAAGTAGTATGTGTAGAAAGACAGGGGAATAGGGATTACTATAGTTATTTTTATAGCTTCAACAACACAAATCTGCTAGTGTGCACCGGGCCTCAGTGTCTGGATTTTATCATTCACTAGCGGTTCACGATGACTTCGCGCAATAGAAATTCTCTGTTGTTGAAGGAAAAAAAGTGCATTTTTAAAAAAGTGGAAGAAAACCAACATTTAAAATGAGTGAATCTTGCCAAAGAATTACGTTTACCAGTTTCAACTTTAAACACGCTGATTTATAAGCGTAAAATCATCGAGGAAAACCATCATCAAAGTGGATCTAGTCCTTCAAAAAACTTCGAGTCCAAAGTAGAAAATTCGCTGATGTAGAAAAAGTGCTTTTACAGTGGTTTAATCAGTGTCGTGGTGTAAAAATTCCCATCAGTGATCCTTTGCCTATGGACAAAGCACAAGAAATTTCGAAGAAGCTGAATGTGGAATGCGATGCATCATTTTTCTCAGGATGGCTTCATAAGTTTAAATTAAGGCACGGCATAACAAACAAAACTGTAAGTAGAGAGTCTGGAAATGTTGATTCGAAACAGTGGATGATTGGATTCAAAACCAATTGCCAGATCTGATAAAAGGATATGAACAAAAAGACATTTTCAATGCAGATGAAACAGGTTTGTTTTATAATCTTCTGCCATCTAAAGCTCTTGCTATCAAATCGGATATGTGTCATGGTGGAAAAAAAAGTAAAGTGCGATTTGACGGTGTTATTGTGTGTTAATGCAGATGGATCTGAAAAATTACCTCCTTTGATTATTAGCAAATCAAAAAGGCCCCACTGCTTCAAAAATGTGAAAACATTACCAACAAAGGACCTAAGCAATAAAAAATCATGGTTGACTATGTCTTTCTTTACCGATTGGTTAAAAGGATTAAATGATAAAATGCGAAAACAAAAACGGCTAATCATTTTATTCTTTGATCAGTGTCCAGCTCATCCACCTGATACGGAGTTTATAAAAAACATATCTGTCAAGTTCTTCCCTGCAAATTGTACCAGAAAATTACAGCCACTATAGTTTAGGAGTAATAAAATCCCTAAAACAACATTACCGAAAACTTTTGGCGAAAACAGCTATCGCAAGTTTAGACCACTGAGACTCCAAAAATATGAAAGTTGACGTCTTGCAAGTTATGAATTTCATAATGATGGCTTGGCACAATGTTTTACAGAAAACGATAAAAACTGCTTCGCCCTTGAAGGATTTTTAACTCCAATGATATCAATCCTATTGAAAACGCCGAATCTGATCATTTTGTTCCACCAGAAAACTGGTCAAATTTAAGGGATGCTACTGCATTTGATGAATGTGTGCAATATGATTCAGAACTTGCAACATGTTCTCTTCTAACAATCGATGAAATGATCGCAAATGAGGAAAATGGCAGTGAAGAAGAGGATAATTTCACTGAAAAGCCTCTGTAAAGTTTTCAACAAGCTTTGGCGGATTTTAACACCAAGCAAGAATACCTCATTAGCAGTGAATTAAATGATAAATTTAAGATGGCACCTTTAACTGTGCACAATGAACTTTTTTCTGTGCATTCCCCAAAAGCCCTACAACCTAAAATACATTTTGTAAATGCTGAATGAAAATGAATAGTAGTACTAGTTGCACGTTAAATCCGGAATAAAAGGTTTTGTATTACATATCTCTTGTATTTCATTTTCATGTAATATTTTAATTTATATCTGACTTTTTATTGTTGGTTATTACAAAATTCTTCGTACTTTTGTGAATTTTGTTTATACGTTTTTTCATTTAATCGGGTCTTTTTCTCAGTCCCTTGATAAACGTATAAACGATGCTTTACTGTATTACTGTCATATTGCTGTACATTCTGTCAACTATTGACGATCTATAATTAATTATATTAGTTAATTACATTAATTAATCAATATGTTAATTATATAAAATAATATAACTCTATATATAATTTATAAATTAATTATATATAGTGTTATATAATCCTATCAAAAGTATTTAACTCGATTTTTGAGAAAATTAATCGAAAATTATACCTTTGGATCACAAGAGGATAAGGACATAAAAACTTTTAAAATATATGTTAAATAATAATTAAAATTTGAAATACTGTGAAAAACTAAAAGCGATTCAGTATAATAAGATCCTTATTATGAGGATGAGACAAGCTAATCTTAATTGAAAATGAAATCGCTAATTATGTTGTATACTAATTTATATATGCTTTTACTTAAATTGTTGTGCTTGTAAAAAACAAAGTGAATAATTCCGTAGAAGATTCTAGAATCAACTAGTTTTTAAGATTTATGTTCATGCTTTCATTGTAACTAATTTTTCTACAATAAAGTGTGTATTGAGTAAAGAAAGCAGAAATACCATTTTAAATGTATTATAAATAATATATTCCTTTTATTGTTTTTCAAAGCCCCCAAACGCCTTAGGAGTAATAAGTAATCCGGATTCGTAAGAACGCAAATTATGATCTCTCATTCATTTATTTCGCATCAGCATGTTTGAGAAATCTCTTCAAACAAAATTTTCTCAAATTTTGTGAAAACACTAAAATGCTTTGTCCTCAAGCTGTTTTTAAGTCCTCATAAATGGCATTGTTTCTACAGGTTTGAATTAAATTCGATTAAAATCAACAAACTTTAATACTAGCTAAATTATTTTCCCCAAGAAATTACACTTTTATTAACTCAGGATTGTGTAGAATAATTTATCAAATAATTTTTTGAGAAATTTCTAATGCTATTTCTTGAAACTTAGAATGTTATTCGATTTTTATTAACAGAAGTCAACTTGTTTAATATTTGGAGGCTTACATATTTTCCTGTATCACAATCTGATTAATTAAAAATTAATTTATACTCCATATGGAAGCTTAAGGTATCTGCCTAGGTTCGGAGGCAATGTTTTGAAAAAGCGCTTTAATGGACAATTTTAGTTTATTTTCTGTGTCAATGTGATATAAAACTAATACCAGTCAAGAACTTTTCTGTCACTTAAGATTCAGTAACATGGAATAATTATGTAAAAAATGGTGAAAATTAGAGCAAGAAGCAAAACACTCTAGCAGAAATTCTAATCCATATACTCAAATTCTTTCTCTACACAGTACACTTACAGCTATGGTGAAAGCAATGAACTTGGATCTAAGAAATATTTGCAATTATAGAAAAGTTATGACAAGTTAAATATTCTCTTATTCAAAATATCACAAAGTGCATAGGTATAAATAACTTTAAGCAGCTGCAAATCAAAAACTATCGACTTCGGAAGTATATCTGTTGTTCATTGCCTTCATAATACTTAAATTAACATGTGTAAAAAATTTCAAGGAAATATAATCATAATCTTTTTGAGATATCATGTTTTGCGTAAGTAACTTTTGACAAAATATAAGTTTTTCAAAAAACGCATTTAAAGTTTTCATTTTTGTTTTTCATTAAAAATATATTTATTAAACTTCCTTTATAATTGACCACATTTGTAGGATATACCTTCTTTATTCATTCTTTATTCACAATCTTATCACTTTTTTTCATCCTGACAGTCCGAAATTTTTTTTAAATATTTTTTGTCCTTGCCAAAGATTGTCTCTTAGAAGTACCGATTCTCTGGTTATTGAAGTTAAGATATTGTTTCAAAGTATATATTGACCAGAAACTATTCCTAGATCGTGGAGTACTCCTATAAGATCATGAAATCCATCAGTAAACAGTAGTACAGCTATTGACGTCCCAAAACGTGAAGTTTGTAACTCGAAAAATGTGCATTCTGGCAAAATTGTCCCCAGAAGACTGTTAAAACTCAAAAACTTTTTTAAATTGAAGTGGCTTACAGATAGAGTATATAAAAAATTAAAATAAATAAAAGAAAATGAATTTATTATTCAGAGTGTAGTGTATTTGGTAAAACGATGGAAAATAGCTAATTTCTGATTTCGATTTTAACCACCGTGTTTTATTAAAAATTCTATGACTCCGTTTCTATTTATCGTAAAAATAAAATTAACCCAAATTTAGAAAGCTAAACAAATGGGCTTCAAAATAAAACTATAAAAAAAATTTGAATTTTGACCCAAAGCTGTCTTTCGAACGTAGTCAGATACCTTTTAATTTAGTAGCTTGCATTAAATTTTATAAAATTCACTTGAAACTCGAAGTAATCTCTGTGGAAAAAATAATTTTTCATAAGTCATAAAATCTGCTACTGTATGAAATATTGGGGGAAATGCTAAAGATTTAACCGTTTTTACACAATATGTAACAATCATTGTTTGAAACTTTACGAAAGCACTATGATGGCAAAAAAAAAAGAGTAAACAGTAGCAATTAGTTTTCTTCCGAATCTAAATTACTTGTTACTCCTAAGATGCCTGGGGACAAGAGATTTGCCAAAGTAGGAGATTCTCTTTTTAAAGCTGTTTTTTCCCTCTTTTGTAAAAGTTGACAGAAATTTGCTACCGATGTTGAATATTTATGAGATTCTCGCATGTAACTACACATTGTGGTAAGCAAAGAAAATAAAGCAATTAAAGAAGTGAGCAAAATTAGGAGAAAAAAATATGTAACGAACAGCTGGTATCTCTTTTGCAGAAATCTCTATTTCAGAAAGAATCTTCTAATTGCTTAATATTTCCGATGATTATATATGCAAGTTTTTATGTACTTTAATGGTTTTAGATTGTAAAGATGGTCATATTGTTATAGAAAGTTGCATTTGAGAGTTGATGAATCATTTATTTTTAATGACATTTAACGAATTAATATTTATTCTTAAAGCCTTATCTTAAATTAGAGAAAACTAGTAAGGATTAAACCAAGAAGATTTTCTACAATTGTGAGACAGTTTGTAATTTTTTAGTGCCATCCCTCTCTTGCATTTGGTCAGATGGTATATTGGAAAGGATTTCCATTCAAATCTTAAAGATCATTTTAATGGCTTGTAGGTGAATATTGTTACAGTCATGGAAAGTCGCTTCCCAGCAATGCAAGTCTTATGGTTGGGAAGAGAGTTTTACAAGGTGAAGCATGGAGTGACCTCAGCGACTCTTATGGCACGCATGACCTTGGCGACAAACTTGGCGACCATTTTGGCGGCCTTGGCGACAAATAGATGATTCCCGGAAATGCAACCCGTTTCTCGATATTTCTATTAGGGGCCGAGATCCAGGTTTTTCCTGAAAATTCTATGTGACGTCACATAGAATACTCGTCCCTATCGGGGAGAGTATATAAGACCGCGTTTGGATCACGGCAGCGTCTTTTGATCGACTGGTTACTTCACTTTGAAGCGTGAACGTCTTCGGAGTTCTATCCGCTGTGTGAGCTAATCAGCTGGTGAGCTGAGCTGTTATTGTCGTTACTAGTTATTTGCTGACTGTTTGTGCTGTTAGATATCAAAGTGCTGAACTGTCATTACCTGTGAATTGTTGTCTATTTACATTGGTAATCTGTGCAAGGACTATTGTTTCCTGTACCTGTTCTACGTGTTTTCCTGCATATTTGTAAATAAACCTTCATTCTCCATTATCCTGCGTGTTGGACTGTTTACACCATACACCCACAGTAAGATTTTGTGCAACAATATGTTTCGGAGGCCCCAAATTAAATTTTCCATTTTTTCACTCCTTTTGTTGATTTGAACATTTCTCTTGAATGTATGAGGAATTAAAATACTTGTAAGTTTTAAGCATGCTTCACGCTACAATTTCATATACGATGTTGTGCAATATCTTAATTTTAAGTTATTTAATCTTTAGATTATTTAGAAAAAGACAAATTAGAGACGTTCGACCCTAGTCAGTCAGTTTGGCTCTACCTTCCATAAAAATAAACATAAATAATAAATTTAAAAAAACTTCACAAAACAAGAGTGATACAGATAACTTCTGTTATTTACTGCAACTTCGATGTTCATAGCTGACAGAAGTATAGTTTGTAGTTGGGGTCAACTTTTTGGTGCGATGGAGTTGTCACCAATATGGCAACCCAGACAATCAAGATATATGACTGTACTAACAACTCTTCGCCTTTATTATAGACGTGATTGCTAGTGATTTTGGTAGTTTCGTCTTATATGAGAAAAATTATTTGAAAACAGAGTGCAAATAATTATTTAAAGAATGAACTTTCTTTTTAATAAGATAATTTTAAATAATAAAAAGAATTATTATAGCAAGAATTTTAAAAAGAATTAAAATTTATTGACTGTATTTTTTCTCGCTTGTAAATAAACGATTTTTATTTATTTATTATTTTAATTAAAATTTCCGCACGCACTGTTTATAATCCTTTGGGTTTATTTAACATTTTGTCTTTTGGGTTCAGTACGTCTCTTTAATATGTTAGAATAGTCTTCATCTCATAGAATGTATATTTCTTCTTCTGTTTCTATTTTGATCAAAATATTAGCAAAACTGAGGAAGACTATTAAGGTTTTCCAATTTCTTCTAATGTACAGCACTCATTTTGGCAGTGTTCTATTCTGTACTAATTTCCCAAAATCAATGATTCTTAAACGCACTACTGACATAAATAAGTTACAAGTTCCATTATAACTGTTATAATTTAATTAATTCAGTTTTATTTAAATTGCTTTTTTTAAATTTTGAGCTGCAACTAGAATATTATTAATAATAATTATGTTTTAACCGCATTAGGATTTAGCCCAAGTTAACTCGTCCTAAATACCGTAGGTTACAAAATAACTCAGTCCTTAAGACGTTAAAGTTGCTATATTATTTAATTTTTAAACTATTTTAATTAATATTTCTTCATAATTAAAAAAATTAGTTCAGTAGTTTTAACTTAACGTCATGAGTCATATTACAGTTCCGAGCAACCGAATTATGCTGTTGGAACAGCTAAACACGTCATATATAATTATTTCTACTTTCTAAAGTTTTCCGCTAATTATTCGTGTATAAGGAATTGTAAATAATTTGAGGGATTTTCCAATAGCAAGCGCGTCAAACTGGCAATAAATAGCAAGCAATGCATACTGGATTTTGTTTTGGTTAGTTATATTAACGCTCCGTTTTGCAGAAACACAAGATCTATTTTAAGATGCAACTCGAAATTTTGAACCGCAGTCAGTAGAACCAAGATCACCTTCTAAAATAAACGGTTTATTTCGCATTTCTTTCCAAATCTGGTTTCTTCGATTGCCGCAACTCAGTGAAATTCAATAAAGGTTTTAACTCTTAGTATTTTTTTTCCCACTAAGAAACTTATTTACCGTATCTACACTATTTTTACTAAAACCTTGCCTCTCACTAAATCTCTTTTGGAAGTCCCATTTCAACTTAAGACATTTTTACGCCACAAATTTTCTGCCTTCGCAAAGGTTTCCTACAGAGAGGTTATCTTTGGTGGAAAAAAATTGGAATCAAGGAAATAAAAAAGATCTTCGTAGACGATGTCGCTTATTCCCAGATTCAATTTAACTTTTCATCCTACTAACTGTTTTTTCAAACTAAAGCAGTGAAAGAAAAACAGGGAAAAAAGGTAAATTAAATAGTCTTAAACCATCACTTTACCATCTAGGAGAGAGAGAGAAAAAACGAAAGGAAACACCCCTTAAATCAATATATAAAAGACATCAGAAAATGAAAGTTATCCTGGAAGTCAAACATCTGCCGCCAACTCCTGAAAGATTCAGCCTAATCTAGGCAGTTCAATTAAACAGTCGCTATATCTACTAACGCTGCCTTTTACTTTGCTATGAAGGGGGAATTTTTCGTACACTCTGGCACGCCAACACTCACGCAAAAAATACCTGGATGTTCTTTTATTCTTATGAACGGAATCTTTTTTGTTTAACAATCTACAAAGAAGTTAGCGTGTTTGGGTTTTCAAAGGATTACGTTAACCCTTTATAAGGCCATTTTTTTTTCTAGTAGTGGTATAATAAAATAACTTAGGTATTGAGAATAATTTAAGAATAGAAATTCATTTAGCTTATTGGATGACATTATTTTTTGTCAATTAATTTTATTTATTAATAATTATTTACCAAGTCAAGACACTTCGTTATAGTTTGAGATAAGAAATTGGAATATATAGGTTTTTATTCCATCGGAACTTACGCCAACCTATAAAAAATGCATTTAAAAATTGATGAATTTGGTGGGAAGTATATTCCAATGGCCTTAGAAAGGGTTAAGTAAATTACTGTCTTTTTAAATTGAAGAACATATTGGTAAATTTGGTTTTCACTAATCCTAAGTCAATAAATGTTTGATATTTGCTGTGGAACTTTTTCGACCAGGCTTATAATTTGGAGAATTTTTCATTTAATTAGAATACTAATTTTCTTTAAGGTCGTAAGATATGTTTATTAGATACCTTGGGGATCTTAAAGAATGTTTCTTTTTCGAATATGCATAGAAATGGAATTCATTTAAAGATTTTGTTCTTGCAAAACTGTTTGTGGAATAAGTGGTAAATGATAATAAATATACCGCATCTAGAATAAAATTCCAACCTTAATATTTGGTCGAATGTACTAAATAATTCACAGGAAAAAAATTTCTTAATCTTAATTTAACTTTTTAAAATTTAACTTTTGTCTTCAAATTTCTTAGAATATTAAAAGGTAACATATGCAGAATTTTGGATCAGTCCTGAAATATAACATAATTTATTTTTGGGGGAATTCAGATACATGTATGGTATGATTAAAGTAACATTAATCTGATGATTCTCAATTAGATATGGAATTGCAATAATTACAACTAACTTTAAAATTTAAGACAAATGTATATTATTCCGCATAGCTTTACATCTAGTTTACGAGGAACAAGTTGATTTCTTGATTTCTTAATTATCATACTTTATAAGTTAATGAAAAATCTTTATTCTGTTCAAAAATAATCGTTCAAAGATGCATAATGCATTGTGCGAGAATTCAATAAAAATTACATTATTTTTAATTCTTCTCTTATTTACCGCTTATATATTACTAAAATAAGATGCATTTTGTGAAGTATAAATTCAATATTAATTATAATTATAAATTCTATGAACAAATAATAGAATCCATTTCATTAAAAGTCTCATCACTGGGACTGGGAAAAAAATTATAATTCGGTTATATTCTACTTTAGAAATGTTTTTACTTAATTTATTTAAATTATAAAGAAAGCACTCTCTTTGACGATGTGGTGAATTTGGTTTTAGGTTTTGTGATTACTGTTCATTCTTTTAATGTAACTAATTCTACTGCTCCCAGACACGAAAGTAAGTTTTGTTATGACAATTTAAAACAGAAACATCAATTTAAAGGCATTAAAAAGGGAAAGAAAAATTGCTCTATTTTCAGGAATCTTGTACGCCCAATTATACTTCAGAAATAACATAAAAATCCAATTTGTATCAAACTTTAGATGAAAAAGTTTCATTCTCAGGAAGTTGAGACAGCCCATTTTCATAACTATAGTAAACAGAACATCTCTATCTCTGAAAAATTATATTAATATCACATATATATTTTTTTGTTAAATACGAATAACCAAAATAATAAAGAATCTAATAAAATGGAGAAAAAGTTAATTAGCTTGTATCCAATTCTTGAAATTCTAATTGAAATTTGATAAAATCTTTGTGAGAAGAAAGCAGATTTTTATCTAATCATAAAAATAGCTATAACAAGAAGCGTTTAAAAATAGCCGAAGATTTAACCATTTTCACACAATATGTAAAAAACATTGTTTGAAGACCCCATGATGGGAAATAAATGAGTAAACGGCAGTAATTAGTTTTCTTAAGAATCTAAATTCCTTATTACTCCTAAGACTCCTGAGGGCTAAGGGATAAGGTTTCTAAAAGCAGGAACCTCTTTTCTTTAAAGCTGTCTTTCTTTTTTTCTCTTTTATGAAGGCTGACAGAAATTCCCTACTGATGTTGAATATTTATGAGATTCCCTTATGTAACTACAAATTATGGTAAGCAAAGAAATAAAGCAATTGAAAAAGTAAGCAAATCTACAAGAAATAATATCTATGATAGCAGCTGGTATATATTTTGTTGAAATCTCTTTTCTTAAAAGAGAACACATGAGTCTTCTGAAGTTTTAATATCTGCAACGGAAATTTATACAGTTTTTTATATGTCTTAATAACTTTAGATTGCAAATCTGATCATATTGTTATGTAGAGTTGTATTTGTGAGAAACAATAGATTTTTATAATATGGGACGTTGATAGGATTTGAAATATGGAATCTTTTTTTTATGACAAATCATTTCTTTTTCCTAAAAATTATTTTTGACTCTGATTTATCAAATGCAAAAGGTATTTCGGCTATTTAATGTCAAGCACTCACATCAGTAAAAGTTATATTTGAAACTGAATTTCAGCTTTCAGTTTTAATTTCTTAAAATGACACCTGACGAACAAGAAAGAAATACTTTTATTGTAAATTTTGATATAAGTTTAAGACCAATTTTACATATTTCTGCAATAAAAACCTACAAATTTAGATTTCAGATATTAAACTAAATTAGAAAATACTTCTGACAGCTTTCAAATGCATAGATTACAGAAAAAGCATATTAGCTTTTCATCGACTGTTTATTTTTTGTACGAACTTTGCACATTTTTAAACTTTCTTTATTTACTACAATTCGTAGTTTTATATGAAAATCTCATAAATATTCAATTCTGTCAGCTTTCTTAGGGAAAACACTCACTCTTTTAGAAAGAAACTTCTGCTTTTACAAATCATATCCTTAAGGAAACTAATTGCTGTCCCTTATTCATTTATTTTTCATCATTGAGCAGTGCCTTCAAATGATGTCTTCTATATGTATTGTTTAAAGCATGTTAAACTTTAAACCATTTTTAAACGCATCTGTTTATGGTTTATGCGATTGATGGAAAATAATATTTGCATGTAGTTATCATCCAAATTTCAAATATAATATATGACTTTTTACAAGATTTCATTAATTTTTAACCCATAAAACTCTTTTTTAATTCGTTAGCATTTAGTATATAAGGAGAAACGGTCAAATATATGGGCGTTATTGGGATTGTAAGAATAAAACCGCTTACCGTCGGCCTGTCTCTCGTCAAATTTGGTCCGCGCTTCGCTTTATAACCCTTCGTGGGAACAAAAAGAATCGTTGCTGCTCGGGGGATTGTGGGGTGATGCGTAATTACTCGTTGGTAGTCAGTAAATGATCGGACATCAAAGGCTTGTGAATCGATGGATGACAAACCTCAGTACGGATGCCGAGAGATTTGCCAAACCACGCGCAGTAGAAACGGCCCTACTGGTTCCGACTATTATTCCACATACCACTATCCACAAGTAGGGGAAAGTACGGTAAAACCGGCTAGCTAAGTTTCGAATGCCTGTTGGAACTAAAATATTCGACATAGAGCTCTCAAATTTTATTAAAATGTTCATTGTTTATCGGAGTAAATATATATCTTTCTAGTAAAGTCATAGTTTTCTTAATTATTTTATCAATAATTTTTTTTATAGAAGTGGGGTAAAACCGGATACACATGTTAATGTTATGGGAAATTTGGAAAACTCGATTTTAAGTGGGAAAGTTGCAATAATTTTTATTTTATATGCCAATTTAAGAACATTAGTTACAAAATTCACATGTAAAGCAGTTGTCTTCTTCCTCCGCGCCACTGAATCTTTCGTGGGTTCAGCCAAGACAGTTTTTACATTGGATTAACCCTTTTTTTTTATTTAAATTAGAAAATACGGCATTGAAATGTAAACAATCAATGTCTGATGTGTTTTTATTGTCTTAATAGGAAGAATCATCAATACTGACTGTCTCGGTCTTACGCCGAGTGCAGAGGTTATAAAAAACTAAATAGAACCGCACAATTATTTGAGTAAATCCTTATTGCTTGATTAGGTACAAATCCTTAGTAAAGGCATAATAAGCTGGACTAAGTATAGTTTTTCTAACTGTAATTATTTTTAACTAATGATAGTTTAAAATTTAACGAACATTAGAGAGCTGACGTCTTAAAACAAATAAACCTTCACAGATGCAGTGAATTCAACAGCTAAAACGCGTCACTGTGTCTGTTCCTTTTTCTTGACTAGTAGAGTGCAATTGAGTATCTGTTTGCTAGATGGGAAAAATGAAAGCGTCAGAATCAAGGATACCCGGTTTTGCCCTACTCTCCGCTACGAAGCTCGAGCGACTCGAGGTTTGCCAAGTTACACGCCGCGGGAACAAGACTTAAGACCACTTAACTTACCAGTAGACATGGTGCCTTAAGCCAGCAGACATGGTGCCTTAAGCCAGTAGATATGGTGCCTTAAGCCAGTAGATATGGTGCCTTAAGCCAGTAGACATGGTGCCAGACGACAGGCATTGCACTATGGAATGTTAACGAGAATTTCTGAGAGATGCACGATGCTGCTATCGTATGGGTCATGTGGCACTTCCGGAGCACTTGAGTTATTGCAATTGGAAGAGCCGAAAACGTCGTATCTAATTAATTTTACTTTCATCTGTGAAGATCGGTTTGTGTCTTTGTTCTAGTGATGAATATGTTATAAAGTATCTCAAAAACAGTTGTATTTGTTCCAATAAATGCTTGCGTGGAGCTGTTTTCTTTCTGTTCGCAATTTTACGGGAACTTGCTGTATGGATAAGCCTCGTATCTTTTGAAGGTCAAGAAAAAAAATGTATTATCGTTAACTAAAAATTTAATAAAAATATATAGGATTTTTTAAATTAATTTTTGATGGTGTACAGTTTCTTCAATTGGAAAAACTGCGTACTTATGATTTTATTCAGTAATTATACGTAAGTGAATAGATTCATTGACAATTCCTTTTTATATGTCAATCAAAGTTTTAAAGTATACGACACATAAACTTTAAAGCAACTGTTTTTGTATGTATCAATGTATAAAATCCACTCTAATGTTTTCAAAAAAAAATCTAAACCAAAGGTATCATTGGTTAATCCTAAAAATATCTTCATACAAAAGAAATAAAAACACGATTTTCATATACTTTAATCAACAGAAATTAGCCTTCAGGATTCAAGATGTAACTAATTTTTTAATAATCCACCTTATAAACTCCTTGATATTACAAATTGAGTTATGTCACCCATATACCTTTATATATAACATTATGATATAATTTAGAACCTTCCGTTTTGAAGCGTACACAAAACTGTATAAATTTCCATTGTAGATATTGCATCATTGGAAGAATCACGCGTCCGCTTTGGAGGACAGTGATTACATAAAAAAAATAAGCCAGCTGTTCATCATATGCAATTTTTTTTAACCTTGCTTATTTTTTCAATTACTTTATTTTCTTTGCTTACCATAATTCGTAGTTCCATGCTAGAATCTCATAAATATTCAACATCAGTAGCGAATTTCTGTCAACTTTTACAAGGAAAAAAAACTGTTTTGAGTGGAAAAAAGCGCTTGCTTTTAAATCGTATCCTCTGGGCCCCAGGCGTCACAGAAGTAACAAGTAATTTGGGTTTCTTAAGAAAATTAATTACTTTCACTTACTCTTTTATTTTGCATCATGTGGTTTGAGAAGTGCCTTCAAACAATGCTTTTTATACATATGGTTTGTAAACGGATGATTCTTAAGCCACTTTTAAACGCTTCCTATGATAGTTACGGCTTTTTTTCGCACAGAATTCGTGTTAGTTTCATTTAGAGCTCCCGAAATTTAATAGAAGCTGATTAATATTTTTCTTTATTAAATTACAAGTTTTTGGTTATTAGATGCAGCATAGAAACATGTCAAATTTGTTATCGAAGGTGTTTATTAGAAATTTATATTGGGGTTAATAGAAGAATTAAATAAGAATTATAGGGATTTATTCAGTTTCTATAAAGTAGCCCTTTAAGTTTTAACCCTTTTATAATGTTACACCATTTTTTAACTATTCATATACCGATTATTTCACATAAATTTTTAATATCAAGTAAATTTTCCATATTGTTACTCGTATTTTTGAAAGCATAAATTTCGATTCTTTATCATTGAATGTTTTTTTCCAAATTAATTAATTAATATATTTGCGGCAAGGTTCAGTATCAAAATTTTACCCAAAATATTTTTGTTTATATAACTTATTCACATTTGCAGTTTCACTTGTCGAAGACTAAGAAATAATATATGAACTCATTGCATTTAAAAATTCAGAAATCAAAAGCATATTTTAAGGTTTTTAATCTTTCTTCTAAATATACATTTCTTAATTATAAAATAACTATTCTATAGCTACTATAAAACATGTTAAAGTTCACGCTAACAACCTCAAGTTTAACTATCAGATAATTATTGACTGAGGATAAAAAAGAACCATACTTTACCAATGTATCCACCAATTTAAAGAAAGTAATGCACTTAAAGTAATCCATTGAAAATCCAAATACGATTCTTTTTTGTAATGTAATTGAACAAAAAAGAATCCAGTTCTTAAGGGAAAGGTAAGCTCCAGATATTTTCTTAAGTGAGTTTTAGCGTGCCAGAGTGCAGGAAAAATTCCCTCTTGATGGCAAAATGAAAGGCAGAGTTAGTGGATGTAGCGACTCTTTAATTCAGCTGCCTACATTGGCCTGAATCTTTCAAGAGTTGGCGGCAGATGTTTGACTTCCAGGATACCTCTCGTTTCTTGATGTCTTTACTATATTGACTTAGGAAGTGTTCCCTTTTTTTTCTCTCTCCTGATTGGTGAAATGGTAGTTTAAGACTTCTTAACTCACCTTTTTTCCCGTTCTTCTTCCACTGCTTTATTTTGAAAAGACAGATGGTAAGATGAAAGGTTAAATTGAATTTGGGAATCGTCGTGCGTGAAGAAGTTTTTCTTCTACAAGGTTCCAATGTTTCTCCACCAAGGCAAAAGTCTCTGTAGGTTATTATTGGAAAGGAGAGAAAAGTTTTGTTTTAAAAATGGTTTATGTTGAAATTGGACTTTCTAAAACGATATAGTGAAAGGCTAGTTTTCAGCGATACTTGTGTATAGTATATGGTAAATTAGTTACTTTGGGAAAAATAAGGAGGTTTAAAACCTTCATTAGATTTCTCTGAATGGTAGAAACCGAAAGTTTAAAGTAAATCGTGTGTTTTAGAAACAAATCTTTGCAACTGCGGAGAATTTTTATAACATATACTAGTTGAAGTCTATTCATTTTTTTCTTAAATGGCGGATAATTTGTTTCAAGCAATAAATTTTTAATGAATATTTAATAATTGAGGATAGCCTTATTTTTTAATTAATCCGGCCAATTTAATATCAAACGTTGCAAATAAATTTGCATAATACGGTTTAAATGAATAATTCAGGTAATAGGAAAGTAGGTTTGCTTATTTAGAAGTCTAATCAGCCCAGGCAATAAATAATGGTAGGAAAATACTTCGGATGACTAATAGTAATGACCACATGACCAGGTGGGCATCTTCGGATTTATTCATAATTTATGTTTATTAATGATTGTACAAAGAGAAAATAGCCTAACTTCATCTTATTTTAATAAATCCATTCAATAATATTTAATTCATTTTTATACATTTTTATTTAACTTTACTTGTTTCAAGCTGCTAAAGATGAAATTTTAATCAATTTTTCAATCATTTCCTGATGTGCTACAGTTATGAAAATTAGTACTTGTGAGTTTTTGATGACAGTTAAAAATTTTAAGATTCTCAGAACTTAATTATGAATTGATCGATTGATTTGATTTGGCTCCATACACGTGGCGCCATCTGGTAGTGAATTTAAGAAAAATTGATTCCAGGATTCCATATTTGCTATAATCGATCATATTTTTAAGACTAAAAATTTGAAAATAATTAGAATAAAAATCATTTCCAATTTTAATGTGCTAGTAAAAAGTCTGTTTAAAAGAATATTTTAATATATTTTTATTAGACATTTTTATAACTTCGTTGGGTGATCATTAAAATGTCTTTGATGAATTTAAACTACGGGATATTCTTCGGACTGCTTTAAATTATGCCATATCGGTTGCATCGATGCATTGTATATCTCTTATTTACATTTCACTCTGCACTGGTGAACTTCATTGACACTTATTTATTTTAACTACTTTTGATGCACTGGTGAACTTCATTGACACTTATTTATTTTAACTACTTTTAGATTATGAATTATTCAAAAATATTCTACTAGCTTGTGAAGCTCCTTCCAAAACTGATGTTGAATGCGAATCTGTATCTTATTTATAAAAGCATTTTATTACAATTGGTTTCATTTTTTGTCGTTAAAAATGACAATTGCTAGGCTTACCATATAGAGTAATTTCGTTATAATATTTGAAAGGACTGGCATGAATTATAATGAATTTTACTTTGTTGGAATGTTTAGTTTGGATATAGTCGATTGCATCCATATTACAGATGGTTTTGGTGTATTTCTGTATTAATTTGAAACTTTATAATTTTTTTAAGTGATAATTGTAAAATGTTTTGGAAATCTGCTTTCTCCGAACTTATTCTAAATTTGTATTAATTCCACAGTGACAACTTATTATTTAAAGATAAATATTTTTGGATATCAACCTCTTACCAAGTTTTATAATGAAAGAGTATTTAAGAAAGTTTTTAATTAATCCAATTGCGCTTTGGCAAGCAACCAATAATTGCTAAGCCATAGTCGACTGATGGAAATGGAAACAACTTCCTTCGTTATTTTCTATCGTTTAGCTTAAAAGGGAAAATTAATTGCTAAACATTTTTTATTATCTATTTCTTTTCGTAAATTGAATCGCCATTGCGTAACAGTATCATCATGGTACTAACGTGAAAAGCTGCAATTTTACTGAAATTTCAATGCTACTCACTTTAATGTAACATCTTCAACTAACTTACCTATCTCTTGACACATGCTTTGATAAAACAATTTTTCCCAAGAAACAAAACTTCACTTGAAGCTTTCTACACAGCAAAAATGTTCTTGCGAAAGAAGCAGAGGCATTGCAAAGAAATTAAACCGAAAACCAGTGTAAAGAGCTTGGATGTAATTAGAATACAGTGACGTGAGCAAGGAACTCGATAACAGAACTGTAAGAAACCACAATGAAGTATGAATTTAGTATACAAAGGTTAATTTCTACTTGAAGACATTGTGTTTGAATGGATAATTAAGTATTCAATTCATGACCATTCGAAGAAACTTGTAGAAATAGACAATCCTTTCTCTAATTTTATCTGTCACTGGAGATTGGTTATGGTGATAGACTGGTTGTAATTGTAGTTATCTGCTTTCTTTTGTGCGTCCCCAAATGTTTCCTCTCAGGGACGGAAACTGAACTTGTAACTAACGACCATTCAAAATCATAACGGTGATTCAAAATAAAACGTACAAATCTTTGAAGTACATAAGAAGCACAGAAAACAAGACAAAACTCGCTCAGGAAAGCATAGTCGGAAACTCGTCCCCATAGCAGCTGGATGACATTAAAGAATCTGTTCGGCGTCGTTGTAGTTGGATTTCAGCACTAGTCATTGAAAGTTCCGATTCCTTATGAACAACACGCAACCAATAACTAATGTTGAGAAGGCGGATATGCGGACATCATCGCAAGAATCGCTATCTCTGCTGCAAATGTCCTCGAAATGCTGGGTACTTTTGAAATAGTTCAACAATCCACACGCCGCTACTAAGGACTTAGATTTGTTGTGGTAAAACTTGACGTGATTATATAATATCCAAAAGTAATGTTTCGCCAGGTAAAAAGTTATTGGCTTGTCATTTCTATATCGTCGTTTATCTTCTATCTCTTCTAGGTTGAATTTCCGCTCCAAATTCCTATGTGATTCTGGCTTCCATTTGTGAATTCTACCTCCTCTAACTATTTGTGGCCTAATTTTGAATCGCACTGTAGATGCTTAACCCTTAAATGCCCGGTGTAGCCCTTAAGCAACATAACAATTTTTTTCTGAAATCTTGAGAATAAGACTGAAGCTCTAATGCCTGTTGTTGCCAGTAGTATACATATTGAAAATTTTATTAAATCAATTTGCATCATGTAGATGGCAGCCTGAATGCTGATGAAAAAATTTAGATAAATTAATGTTTTTCACTTGAGGCTGCATCTTTCTTGCTTTGATTGTACGCGTGAGAATACCATATTTTATGCTACAATGTTGAAGGAAATTACTCATCCATGTTATTAGTAATTAAAATTCATTTCTGCTAAATATTAAAGAATTTATCAAGAAATTTCTTTTCTGAAATAAATCCCAGTGTTGTCAGTTCATAACAAATTGTTTTTTAGCCATGAACCATACTTGAAACAAAATGAGATTTTTTAAAAGTATTTTTCCATGTTTTATTCAAGAAATGAAAGTCAAAATACATTTTTAAATCAATTTTTTAAAAAATAGGGCTTTTAAGGGCTAAGAATAATTTGGAATTTTATTCAGGCGCTATCCAAGATAGCATGTACACTTGGAGCAAGTTTGATTTTCTTGATATTCAAGTCTATCATGACAACATGATAAACTTGATGTGGAAACTTTGCAGCAAACTTCCTGCAAAGTAACAAAGCATAATCGACCAACCCACTTGCAAAATAAGTTTGCTGTGAAGTTCTTATGACAAATTTCACACCACGATTGCAAAACAAGTTTGCTGCAAAGATAATACAGCACACTTACAGATAATCTTTGTCTCTGTTTTAAAAAACATCCGATTTTAATAGCATCTCCCAGACCGTCCTTCTTTTTATTAATTCAATAAATCAATTATAATTTGTTAAAAAACTAACTTTTTTATAAAAAAAAAATTGAAAAATTCTCCATCTTTTTACCAAATATAGAACTCACACTTTAAAGAAAACTATATATCGCCTTTTTCTCAATGTTGAAATTTTAACGTTCATAAACAAAATTAAACCTAAAAAACAATCAATGTTTTTTAAAAAGTAATAACTTGCATTTTGTCCCTCTTAAAAAGTAATTACTTTTGAACCTTAATTTCATAATTTATTCTACTAGCAAAACGTAGTTGGTAGCGAAAATCGCTTTCTCTTTGACTTCAAATCATATTCTCAACTCAAAATTTTAAAAAAATTATGAAATCAAGAAAGCAGTTTAAAATGAATCGTATAGATCGCACGATCTATTAGCGCAATCTATCTTCTCTTCTCAGAGTCTAGCTGGCTGAGTGGTTAAGATGACAGGTTTAGGAAGCGGGCTGTCGGGGGTTCGAATCCGAGGCTGTCTTCGTGATTTGTTTTTGCTATAGTTTGCTATGAGTTTGAAGCGACATTTCAAGTTTGCCTCTTACCGTGTCAACACTTGCTCAAGCTTAGAGATTTTGCAGAATTGCTGCATTGCCGCAACTAAAACAGTACATGCTTCTGACGGTGAAACGGATACGTAACAGTATATGACCACACTGTTTGAAAAATCACTTTCTATGCGACCTAATTTCCACTGAAAGATTAAGCAAACCGGTATTAAATAATAATCTCTTTTGCAACCAGTTACATATTTAAACTCGTGACACAGAAGCTTTATATTAGATTTCTTTGAAAGTCAATAGAAACTCTGCAGACGTCCAATCGAGTTAGAGGAATTGTATCTTTAAGTGAGTAGAAAGGGCATCAATATAGGTGTTCAGGATTCAGGTGGGAAATAGTGAAGGTATATGGGTGAACAAGGAAACCGTATGTTCGTCTGCAACCATGTGTTATTAATTTTACCAGTATGATTCAATTGGTGATTAACAATTCACATAGATTAGTGATTAGCATTGAGTGATTTCAATTGGTAGAAGATGGATTGGAATTAGGATGACCACCTAATGCTAGTGGGTGATATTTCTCAGGCCTCTTTGGAAATGTTGCACATTTTTCCGTACGATATCTCAGAGATTACGACTCCGAAGAAATATGTGTGGTATCACGGACATTGTAAGAGTATTAGTTTCCTTGAAAGTCAGCTGATCTTAGAAGTCGAAATCGGGCTAGAGGAATTATAGTGGTAGAAGGGGTGATCAATACCGCTTGAGACTCTATTCGCCGAGGTGTTCAGGATTAGGCGGGAATGTAATTGAGATATATTGAAGTGTGAACACGGAACCGTGGTCTGTCTGCTAAGTTCAAAGCCGCTTCTGTATCGTGGTTGAATGCATGAGGTCCTTTGTTAGGTTCGATGGCACACAATTGATGATATATCTTCCTTAAAGTTCTGTATGGGCATTTCTTTTCCTTGCGAACTAATCTTTATTTTATTGAAACTGGGTTGGAAATACACATTTTCAGATATAAGTGTAAAATTTCTACAATTGTAACTTTCTTTTTATGATATATTTCAAATTTATCGTTACTAATTTATAGGGGATACATTATTAAGTATAATTGCTGAAATCTAACGTTCAAATTCAGTTTTGCGTAACTTCATTTCTTAACACTTAAAAGTAACCATACCTATGATTGCATCCAATTATTTCATTATTTTGTACTGCGTAAATGTATTCTTCATGTAGAATCAAATTCAAACTTATTTATGCATCGATATATGTTTTAACGTAGGACTACGTTCCTCATTGGGGTCTCAGGAATTTATTCATATAAAAACGCCACAAAAACGTTGTATGGAATCCTATATCTCAGTTAACTTTGAAAACATAATTGGCTTATTTTAGAGATAAAAATTCATCAAGAAGTTACAAAAAAATTGGAAATTCTAAATTGTAGTTCAGCGACTACTGAGTCGCAAGTTGGGTAAAAATACGCATGAATTGGTGGCGCGATCCTCTCTATATCTCGGTAACTACATACGTTAAAACGTTAACTAATGTCTTATTTTAGAGATAAGGTAATAGCAAGTTACAAAAAATTGAAAATCTGAATTGTAGTTCATAGACTACTGAGTCGCAAAGTTGGGTAAAAATACGCATGAATTGGTGACGCGATCCTCTATATCTCGGCAACTACATACGTTAAAAAAACACCAACTATGTCTTATTTTAGAGATAAAGGGTAACAACAGAAGTTACAAAAAAAAATTGAAAATCTGAATTGTAGTTCATAGACTACTGAGTCGCAAAGTTGGGTAAAATAAGCATGAAATGGTGACGCCGTCTCTATATCTCGGTAACTACATACACGTTTAAAAAAATTAATATACAATTAATGGTCGGTCGCGTGAGTATCTTCTGTTTACTTTATCCGTGAGCAGATGCATCCCATTTGAAAATGTGTATTCAGCGCACTTATAGATATTCAGAGACAAGTTTGCT